>VYZW01033083.1:0-136768 GCA_013401315.1 Balaeniceps rex | reverse complement strand
GGCGGGCCGGGGCCGCTGCTGTCCTGCCCTGCCCTGCTCTGCCCTGCCCTGCCGTGGGGAGCCGGCGGGGCGGGCGGGGGCAGCCGAGCCCGGCGCCTGCGGCCCGGCCTCAGCGGCTTCGGCCACGGCCCCGCTCGAGAGCAGCAAAACTTGAAAACTAAATGTTTAAAGCCGTTAAATCAAGCCCCGGGACGCCTCACTCCTGATCCCAACTCTGCTGTAGGAGCAGCGTGCGCCGGCCCTCTAATACAAGACCTTGTTTTCTTCTTCTTCTAACCAAGCGCAGGCCTAAAAGCTTTTTTTCCCCTTCTGCCACACCGTTGCCTTTTCTCATTTTGCCCTGATCTGGCCCATTTCTGACAGAATTTCATCACAGCGAGGGAGGAAGCGCAGCCTCACAAAATACGTGCGGCAATTTTGAACGTTTCCCCCCCATCCCTTGCTTCTGGCGATGCGCACACAAGCGAAAAATCATTTTTCCAAGGCTGCTGAGAGCACCAGGGCTTAGCCCCAGCCAGGGTCCAGTCCCAGCTGGAGGGACGGGAGAGCAGCCCGCGCCCTTGTCTTACACCACCTTAATGTAGTGACCCTCGAGCTTAACAAGTTGTGGATCCCTACAAACCTTTGGAAATGTGGACCTTAATAAGGAAGAAAATGGGGTAGAACTTGCTCCTGGACACCTTTAGGAGGCCCCTGTGAAGCCCCCTCCAGCCATAACAAGAAAGGGAGAGCTCTTTATTTTGTCTGCATGATAGCGAGCAAGGGAAAGATTTTCATTAAAATTTGCTCCCCTTGGAGCTGACTGCATTATTTATGATAAGGCACTTTTCCATTAACTGTTGGATCAAGGTCTTTATGATTACTAAGTAGTGCCTTCATTTTAGCACGGCTTTGTATGGTTTCATATACCAGGTAATTAAAGTATTGTGGAGTACACACTGAATATATCCATATGATACAACAGAGTGATTTAGGGCCCTTCAAGGAGCGTCCCGAGATTCCTTGTAGGAGCAAAATGAAAAATTAAATAAATTCAGTTGGTATACTGAAGAGCTTAGAAAAACAAGTCTGCCTGCTTCTGAAAACCAGTAGAACAAGTTTGAAGAACCTTTGGAAGCAGTGAATTACGAATTTGCAAAGCAATTGGGAGTGGGGGAGAAACAGAAATAAGATTAGTAGTAAAAAAAAGTTGTGTGGTTATTTTGTTTTGGGGGTTTTCTTAGGCTTTCTTAATCACTTGGTTGGGTTTTTTTAACCATGCACTTCAGGCAAATAGTCTTCTCTAGGGTTTGTTTTTGTGTTGTTTTGGTTTTTTTCCCCCCAGCTGCACCACCCTTCCATTTTGAAATGTTGTGGAAACTCAAGAGTCCCAAAACTGATGCTAATACAGGTTCCAAGAGACTTTGAGCTGTAAAATTTTTTTTCTTCTTTTTTTTTTTCTCTTTGAACAATAAAGAAATAGATAACATTTCAAGTGATGGAATTGCAGGTCTGGTCAGCTGAGTTGGCTAGAGACAAAACAGAGGTTGACAGAGGGAAAGAAATAGTAAAAAACCCGCAAGGAATAATTGCGGATTCAACACCTTAAGAGGCAGATCTTAAGCACAAACATTAGACTGGTAGATGATCTGGGTGGGGGGAAGGTTGAAATTGGACAATGGTCCAAGCTTCTGCTTTTCTGATGACCAAGACACAAATGAAAACCCAATTTACATGAAAAGATGCTGCCAGGTTTCGCATCATCCGATACGAATATACCGCAGCAGGAGGAATAATAGCATGGTTTCCTACAATCAGAGATATTTTCATGTAATCACGATGGAGTTCTAGGTAACAATCGTAAAAATAATAACCTTTCCACGCTAATACATAAATCCTACAACGAAACAGATGACAATAATTTGATTTTAGCGCGGGACAGAGGACACAAAATAACTACCCTCACAAAACTAAGTTGTGGTTACTGCATCTGAGCAAAGCGTCCCTTCAGGATATCACTTCTACAGCTAACGAGGGGTATTAAGTACTGGTGAGAATGATAAGGGGAAGAAGGAGAGGGGAAGGGAGGGGGGAAGAGAAGTAGGAAAAAAATGCGGCAAGCCTACAATATAATTATACCCTTATCACTGGTAGGATTTTTAGTCTTTTGTTTAAAAGGCATCAAAATACTGCCAGATCTGAAGTATGACCTGCACACTTCTTTCCAAAAGGATGTATGTACGACCTAAAGGTGGAGGTTGGCAGTGGCCTTGCATTGACCAGCCTGAGTTACTATTAGGAAGCAAAAGCATATAGACACTTTTGATCATAAATCCTTTTTTTTTTTTAAAAAAAAAAAAAAAATCCTAAAAAAAGTTCAAAGGGTTAACAAAATGAGATTGTCACTGTCAGTAAGAGGCACAGCCGCTTAGGCTGGGATCTTTCATCTGTACACAAAAAAATCTAAGACCCTGAAGTCAACCTTCAAAAGCAAGGAAGGCATTTTGTTATCGAGTTTATTTGCATAGTACCTCCTATATATAACATGACAGCTTAGATGACATCATCCTAGTGAATTATTATAGCTAAGGGTCAGATATTACTGATACAATTGTGCAATGTTGTAGTTAAGGAGACAGCATCAGGATAAGAACCAAAACTTATTTTGCGGTTTTGTGTAACTTAGTTTGACATAGATAGCAAACCAGCCATGATATAATTGGATGCAACCTTGCAGGCTACCAGACTGACAGATAAGACCTAAAAGAGACACAAAGAAGATGAAACAGATCAAAATTTCCTATCTGAAATAAAACTCGCTCTTCTTTTAGCTTCAGTAGTCTGAAGCTGTAGCAACCATCCCGCTTAACCCGAGCCACGTTGCAGCACCTGGTTTTAAAATACGATGGGAGGTTTGCGTCACGCATGGTTTTAGGTACAGTTTTATACTTAATGCTAGTTAAGGCTAAGAAAATGAGAAGAAAAAGATTGCAGAAAAAGTTATTTTTCATTATGAATTATTTTTCATTATTTTTCATTAGTTATGAATGTTATTTTTTTATATTAGTTAATTAGAATTATATTAGTTAATTAGAATTATATTCTAATATATATATATATAATATATATATAAATTTATATTAGTTAATTAGAATTAGTTTTTCATTAGTTCATGAATTATTTTTCATTATTTTTCATTAGTTATTTTGCATTATGAAGTCTGAGCCGCCACTGAAAAACCTGAGGGGGTGGGTTAAACAAAAATCTATTATGCTTTCTAAGTGATTTGCCGCATCTTTTTCAGAATATTAGAAAAGACTATTACGTGTTTTTCAATTCTTTTAACAGTTTCAATACGATGTTATTTGGATATGAAAGTAGTCAATCCTGATGGGCAAGAGAACATAATTGATTAGAGTGAGAAAGGCAGCATGAGGCCGATACTTGAAGTCATCAAACTCTGAGCCATCATACGCATATGTAAACTTTTGTTTGCTTTGGATGTAGTTTGGAGCGCTGTTTATCAGTTTGTCTCTTTTCCGTTTCGTGCATGACTCAGACCCGCTGCGGGTCCCACAGTCCGGGTGCGCACACGTTCCAGCCAGTTCGGAGCCGGCTCTGCATGCGAAGGGAGCAGAGCTGCAAATGCTTGCAAGCTTGTAATGTCTTTGGTAAAGCTTTTGGTAGGCAGTGATTCACATACAAAAATAAATGTTTTGCAAGGGTGGGCCCGAGGCGTGATTATCTACTTAAACACGTAGTAGTCATTTTAACTCCTTTTCTAACTTTACGTTACTGATTTTCATGCATAATTATGTATTAATTCAGATACTTTCATTCTCTGACAGATAAAATTAGTGAAGTTGATGGTAAAGAAAGGTAGTGTAGACTTAGTGTAACATAAGAACATTAACATCAAAATTTGTATAATTTCCCAAGCAAATAGCGGAAGTCTTACCACATGAAATGCTTAGGGAAAGGCATTTCTCCAATACTGACATTTCAGGTCTCAGTCCCAAAATCTGTCTAGGGCGAGATGCACTTTCATCTTGGGCCTCTCAGTATCATATAAGGTGCCTCCACAAAATCATAGAATCATTAAGGTTGGAAAAGACCTCTAAGATCATCTAGTCCAACGGTCAACCCAACACCACCATGCCTACTATAAAGCTACTTCCAGATAGCTACTATCTGGAAGTCCTGTACATGGGCGGCCTGTGCTCAGCCTGGCATCCGCTGCAATGTTTGTGGGTCCCTTTCGGCAAGGCTGCCACTCCACTCATTGCTTCTCAGCCTGGGGAGATGCATGGGGTTGCTCTGTCCCACGCACAGAGCTGTGCACCTCTCCTTATTGAACTTCACAAGGTTGCTGCCGGTCTAGTTTTGTAATTCAACAAGCTCCCTCTGGACTGATGCTTGCTGTTTGCCATGCCAGCGACTTCTCCTGTGTAGCGCAACGCCCTCCACAAGTTGCACCCTGTGTCATCACCCAGGCTAGCGATGAATATGCTGGAAAACATCAGCCCTTGGTATTGATCTTGGAGGCCCCCCACTAGTCGCTGGCTGCCACATGGGTGTTGCGCCACTAGTTGCCATTCTCTGAACCCAGCTGTGCAGCCGGTTTCCAACCCACCTGATCATCCATTCCTCCAGGCCATAATTCCTCAGCTCCTAAATGAGAATGCTACAGGGGATGTCGAAGGCCTTGCTAGGGTCTGGTTAGATCACGTTCGCCATTTGCTGGTCATCCACAGAGTCAGTCATAGTCAGTTGTGCTGGTAAAGCACAGTTTGCCTGCCTGCTTTGGCACATACTTGGGAACAGACTCCAGGAGGATGTGCTTCATGAGCTCCTCAGAAACTGAGGTGAGGCTGACCATCTAGTTAGTTCCCTACATCCTCCTTCTTGCCTTTTTTAAAGAGGAACATAATGCTGGGGTTGTTTTTGTTTTTTTTTTTTCTGGTTATCAAGGACTTCCCCTCATTGTGATTTTCAATAGATGAAGGCAATAGTGTTCTTTTGCATAAGAATATAGCAAGGAAGTATAATAGTTCCTTTGAGCTCCTTCCTCAAGCCTTCCTCATTACCCAGTAATTCGGGTAGCAGTACTATCTACCCCATCTATTGAAACTGGATCTCTCTGAACAAAGGATGCAAGAATGATTGAGCTGAAGCAAAATTAAACACAAGATCCTGGATAGAATGATGTGGTGGCTGGAACGCTTGGCCAGGAGAGGAGGGAGCCGTATTCTCATTCCCCTGAAAAGGAAATTGTTCCCATTTCCAGGCTGACAGCATTAACTTCTAGGTCATTACAGAACTGCCACCACAACATATTCTAGTTGCACTTTGGTAGAAGAATGGCTACTGTGCTTTGGGTTAGAAAAGGCAATTATCTGCTCCTTGATAAACACGGGTCAGGATCTGTGCCCTCTTTCAAATAACAGCATCTGTCCTGTAGCCACAGAAAAGGGAAGGGAGGAGGTCTGCATCCACGTATCCTCATCCTTTGTACAAATACATATGTGCATGGAATACCGCAGCGATGGTGGATGGTCATTTTGTAGCTTAAAAACGGAATTGAGACAAACTCAAAAGACCTGCTGCCCATGCCTGGAAAGGGTCGTGGGTGGGAAGAGAAAGCAGGCAGGGAGAGGCACCCATAATCCCTGGCTTAAGGCACTTACCAGCTGGTGGATCACCCTCCGCTGCGGCACCGGAGCAAAGAGGCAGGGCAGGCCTGGAGCAGGAACATCAGCAAGAAGTAATACATCAAAGTACAGCCAAGCTGAGCTGCCAAAACCAGAGCAAAACACAGCAGCAGTATTGCAGATACCATAATTATATGAATGCCTGGTAGCTTTGGGTATCTTTTGTATCACATGTAGTTATAACTGTGATTATATCTACTACAGTGTGATACTATCATCCTAGTAGTACAATTGCTCATCACTGCTACACTGTCAAGAAGAACGCTTCTCCAGATGGCTATTCAAAATAGCAGCCCAGTTTAAATGCTCTGAATTGCTTCTGGAGTAGCCTTTTTCTTCCTCTCTTGACATGCAAGCACCATCCTCCCAATGTAGGCACCGGGATTGCACACTAAATAAAGCCAGTAGGCCTAGGAGACACTTTTATGCCTCTTGGGAAAAACCCCAGGCATTGGCTTTCAAGATTTGCTATAGCATTTTTTTTAATATATATGTATGCAAATATGCATCTGCACAGAACTAGGAAGAGATTAATCTTCTATTTAATAATTGATACTCAACCTCTGATACTTATTGGGCATGGGTTTGGCTGGGTGTCTGGAAAATGCATTGCAATCTTTAGGCAGCTAAGCAAAAAAAAAAAAANTAAAGAAAAAAAAAAAAAAAAAAAAAAAAAAATCCAAAACGACTGCTTTTAGCGTCTAAGAAGTGCGTGTTGATGCAGTGCTCTGGAGTGCTATAGGCTGACCGGTCTGTGTTATTCTAACGTTGAATATTGCTGTGTATACAGGAGCATGAATATGCTTCAGCTTCCTCCTACCTTGAAGTAACATTACCCAGTATTTGTGCAATATGAATTACAGTATAACATTACCTTTCCATTTAATAACAGTTGACAATGCACAAGGCCAGTCAAAACTAATAATAAAGTATAATATTCTAGAAAACAGGTGCTGCAGTTGATAATGAGTTCTGTTGGATGAAAACATATGAGGAACTGGGAAGAACTTAAATGTCATTAAACCATGGCATGAAAATGTCCATGGAGTGAAAAGAAAAAAATCCACAGCAGTAAGTCATAAGAGAAAACTAAATCAAGAAAGTGGCTTTTTACGTGAGTTGGACCAGAAATATATTCAGTATCATTCTCAGACTGGGTATGAAAAAGATAATCAGTTGCCTAAGAATATAATACTTACATGAATAATCAGAATTACTACAGTAACAGAAGACTTTATGCTGGCGCAAGATTTTGTATAAACGTAGTGAAATATACCAATATATTTGATTTATGTCAGAAGTGAATAAGCTGCAAACTTTGGGAAATTTTGTCTACAAATAGGCTAAGTACCTACTATATATTCCTCATGTAATCTCACTGTTTTCAGCAGTTTGTGTTACAGGCGGTGTCTGAATGCTTGCCCTGACCTGCTCTGTCATCTTGAGCAACTCGTGTCACCTTACCTACTTCTATTTCCCCATCAGTACAATAAAAATAGTAAGTCTTTCCTATCTCCTTTCTTATGCCTGGTGAAACGACAAGCTACAGATTTGCCAAAACATTTTGTACCACTTCAGTAACACAAGGTAGCCATAAACTTGCTCTAACTGGCTAAGTGTGACTGATGTGTCATTGAATCAGCGTAAACTATCCAGGCTAAACCATAAGTAATAAATAACCAAAATACTTTTTGCTGTATACGCTCTTACAAACTTCTGCCCTAAAGCCTATAGTAGCTCATAAGCTTTTATGCGAGAAGCCATGCTGATACACTATAAAGAGTCAATTTAACTCATTTTCTCGCCATGTAGTTTACCCCTGTCTCAAGACAGTTTCTTGTTATTTGTGAATTCATGCAGTTTTAACACTGTACTGCAATCCTCCTGCAGGCAGGCTGCCCATTTGACAGAATCCCCCAGGTCAGTAAGCACCTGCTGTTGCACTTCTGCTCTTCTTCTGAATTTATGGGTGCTCCGTAAGTCATCGTTTTAGAAGTGAGAAAACAGCAGGATTTGATTATGCCTGCCCTTTTCAACAAACTTCACCCAAACAGAGAGCAGCCTGCTCCATCTGAAGCTGAGTAGGCATTCTACCATTCATTGCATTGGCTGCAAGACTACTACATCTATCAAATGCAAATTTGGTTTTATCTATAAGCTAAGCTTCCAGAGTTATCAGCATTTTGGAAAAGAATATGGAATGCAATCATGCCCCATCTTTATTCCTTAACATAAGGCATGCTTAAAATAGCAAATACAGATCCTCCTTTCTTACGAGGAGACTCAAGTAACACAAAGCACGTACAGCAGCTCAGCGAGAGCACTGGAGGAGCCAGGAGCAGAAGAGAGCAAGCTCAGAGCTCTTCTTGGTGGCCCTTGCTGGCAGCGTTGCTCATAGGGTCACAGGGCAGCTCTGGCCTTTGCCCTGCCCAGGCTAAGGCAGGGAAGAAGAGGGTAAAACACTGCTTCAGCGTCTTCCATCGCTGCACTGAGGTCTATTTGAAAAGTCATACCCATTGCTTGTAGAATTATTTTTGTGCTTACAAAGTTAGTAAATACAACTCAGCATAATCCTAAAAAAATGGTGATATAAACGATATTTTTTTTTACAGGCTGGGGCCACTAAAATGTTATAGAAGCTTGGAAAATGAAATTATTCATGACAAATTGTAATCAACAGGGACAAAGATACAAGGGAGATTTTTTTAATCTGTTTCACTGCATCTATGAAATCACTTGATTAGTCCTTTTCTAACACATTTCTAAACACAGAGAAAATACTTAGTGAGATGATGAATTTTTAGAGGGTATTTTGGATAACTTTACTTAGATTAATTACAGATCTTCTGGATCTAGAAGAGGAAGCTAAACTATATTTCTAGAAGTGTCCCATTAGACTTTGAAAATAAAATGAGAAAGACAAATTAATGTTGATTGAAAAACACCATTTGCATTTTGTGTGGAAGTGACTTTAGTTTGATCATTAATGTCCTTCGATAAGCAGAATTTCATTCACTTCCCCTAAGAAACTCACTCCGTTTTCCATCCTCCAGACTATCTTTTCTAATGGATTTTAAAAATCCAAAATAATTCCTTTTATAAAGGGAATAAAAAGGAAAGAATCAAATTATGTTTCCTCATGCAACACAGTAAAATTACTCAAAAGTTTAGATGGATACTGGAAGAGAAGAAGCGACTAGCTTTTCCACTTGCTATTTTCCAACATGACCAAATTGATGGTTTACAGGCTAAAATTCAGTTTGGCAGGTCATAATAGTAAAATCAGATTTTTCTGCAGCTACCAAACACAGAAGTCGCATGAGTTACTTATAGTGTACAAGCTGAAGGTAACTCAGGAGAGATTCAGAAAGTACATGAAGTTGATTCAGGGTAGATACTAACTTCGGATATTAAATGGTAGTTGTAGAAATTCACAAGCCCCACTGTTCTCCGAAGGGCAATGCCTGCAGATGTGTAGATAGCATCAGTGCAGATGCGTATAGAGCTGCATTAAAGTGTGTTTAATGCATTTCACTGTGTTGCAGTGTGAAATAGAAGATGTAGGTAGCTTTCTTCTGCAGAAGGAGGAGTTGGAGCAGGAGAATATTCTGTTCTGTGCCTATGAAGCATGTAGTAAGCCACTGCAACTTAAATAGTAGTAGGAATACCAATAACAGCAACAGCTTCCACAAATACCCTCTTTGGCAGTAATTGGCAAAAAGTTCTCCTAAATTGACAGACACAGATTTTTCCAAAGTAGTTTGGATTTCAGTGGCGTTTGTTTTGGACCAGTCAGCGTACTGGGAACCTGGAAAACAAACACGATGATGGGTTTGAAACAGCTCTTCAGCAGCATTAAGTGTGATGATACATTACCGAATATCTTACTGTTCGCTACTCACCGTCTCCTGCTGTTCGACTTGCATTACTTAATACCCTGCCTTTTCTGCATTGCATTAGCACACTGTAGAAATCCAAACTGAAGTCAAAACCCAGGCCACATCAAAAGCTCAAAGGGTTTGGGTACAGGTTGTTTCCAGGACTGCCTCATCTTCATAAAATCCTGTTAACACTCTTATGAAGCAGGCAATGAAATTGAAACCTGTGAGAAGAGATGAAGATTTGGCTTATGCAGCTTATGCATCTGGTGTATGGCTATGGAATACACTGCCCAAAAGCATTAAAGGATATTTAGATGTAGAGCAAGACTCGACTTATTATTTTAGCTTTCTCTTGAAAGCAAGTCTCATAAAAAGGTCTAAAAAAATACAAATGGAGTTGAGTTTAAAAGAGAAAAAAGCATTAATTTGATGATACAGTTCCCCTGAAAAAATTAATACTAGTCCGTGCTGAAAATGGCATATTAAACTAAAGAGATTACCAGTCTGACCTATTCATCTCCTTGCAGGTGAATTCCTGTGATCCTGAACCTGCAGGAAGACTGGAAAAAAGCACAAAGTCCATTGTGTTACATAGTCATAAGCAGCAGATAAAGGGCAAAAGATAAATTGTCTTTGCTGGCTCTACTGAGTCTTAGCAAGAACACTCCAGTACCTTAGTGCTCGATATACTTAGAAACATTAAGAGGTGGCACATAGGACCTTGAAGCTGAGGATTTAGCAGAAGAAAAAAAATAATAGAAGGATTTAAATGGATTAAGTGGGTGATGGGACTCAGGCAGAAGGAGGTGGAGATAACTTTAGCTATTTAGTAAATGAGAAGAGGGAGCGATGATAAATGGAGTCCTGAAGCCTCTACAGATTAATTTGTCTGGGTGGGAGGCAGGTGTGAATTACTGGGGAAGCGCAGGGACTAAAGGGATTTTTATATTTGCTGGTGTAAGAAAAGCTCCCCTTCATGTGACATGGTCACAGTGGTGGAAATGCTTGGAGCTGTGCCGGCCCATATACATGTTATCTAAGGACTGGGGAATAATTCTCAGCGTGAGAAGAGAAGGAACCTTTAGTGTCTTAGTAGAGACTCAATGAAGTGAAACAGAAGGGCAGCAGAAAGATCAACCTTGACATACATAGGAAAAAGTCATTAGTCACCATGGCAAAGACAATTTCACTATAATGGAGAGGATGGAAAGCAGTCTGAGGAAGACTGAGGAAGCTGCCTATACAGCAGATAGACATGCTGCAAATGGTGCTAGAAATCAATTACCTGTTCATGACATCAACGGGTTTTCAAACTGCCGAGAATCTCATTTTAAAATACTTTTGCCACTATTTTCAGTTCAATCTGTATTTCTCAAGTGGTAAGAATCTGTTTGGTGGCTGTGACTCCACTATGATATCTGCCCTGTTCTGCTACAGTTTTTAGCATGTATTTATTTTCTTCCCCTTTGACCACTAATCAAGAGGGTAATCACTGTTACCCTTACGGTAAATCAAAATGAACAGATTAAAGCCAGGTTTATCAGAAGTTCTGTCAGGCTTTGTCAGAAAAATAGAAGATCAATTAAATGACTTTCTAATTAAGAATGATAAATTATATCCCTATATTAAGCCATTATATTAACTCCCCCTGTTAAGACACTAATTAGTGTCATTGCCATAATAGGAAAACAATAATTGTTTCTCTCCTTTGACAAGTGCTCCAGATTTCAGAAATCGCTGAAAGTCAAGCAGACGCTTTCTACTTTGCAACAGCTTTTAAGGAAGGTGGATAGTTACGTAGCTGTTTTCAAGGAGTTTTAGACTCATCCATGTTTTCTCTTGCGCTATATTCTCAGCATTAAATTCAGCGGAAGAGGATTAAGTGTTTTTACGACTAATTCAGAGTCTTACTAGGTAATAGCATCCACGTGCATCAACTGCTTTATAACCTTACTGACATAAACCAAAGTCAGATGTGAGTAGTATACAAGAGCAGTGGTGACCACAGCAGTTGTCCCAGCTTTATCATCCAGCAAGACACTGTGCTCTCATTTAGTAGATATATTTTTTCAACCATTTCACGCTTACATTTTCTTCTTGTTTAAGCCATGTACCTTAGCTGTGATCACGGGCTGGTGATGTTCTTCAGCGTTTTGACTGCATTCTCAACAGAGGGTTACAGCCACCAAATCCCCTACTAGCTTGTTAAGCAGCTAGCTTGATTTTTCTAAATGCTTCTCGAGATCCACCCACACCGTGAAGAGTAATTCCCTCCAAATGAAATCAAATTATATTTAATCGGGAAATTTAATTATGCCACGGCAATAGGTATTTTTTGAATGCCATAGATTAGACGGATTAATCAGATGCTCAGGAGGTAGGCGGTTGATATTGAAAAGGCAGTGTTTGTTTGTACTGCATGTACAGACAATTCTGAAACTGCCAGCCAAAGCAGAAAGGAAGGATTTGCATTAGTACTTTTAATGAGAAGTAGATTAGTAGAAGCTATGCAGTTAAACCAAAACAAAACTAAGACAATCACCGTTTTAAGCCAAGCAGAAGAGTACAAAAACAGTGTACATTTTTAATAAATACATCATCACTGGATGCTGACTGACAGCTTCAATATTCTCTCACTATAAACGTATAATAATTAGTTGGGTAATTCAGCTTTCTGAGGAACGTTATTAGCTATATTAGAATTGCAATCAACTTGGGAAATCGGATTCCTAAATACGCTGAAGCCAATGCCTGTTTTTATACACACCATCTGGGAGGGAGAAGGGATGATGAGCACAAGTGGAGTTAAGACAATGCAACACAACTATTTTAGGAAACTAGACCCAGATTTTTCCTTAGCTTATATCTGAACTGGAACAGTTTCCAGCTCTGCAATGGGGCAAGACCCCAGTATAAAAGCAGTCCCTGCCCTGCAAGCAGGGAGGTGGCCCGAGATGCCACGGGGAGAATGCAGCAGCAGCAGCAGACCTCGTGGATACGGAGTCAGAGGAGCGTGTGTGTGTATAATTATATTCATGTTCTGATCACATAGCCAGATGACTCCAACACATGTTGCTGCTGTTCCTAGGAGCATAGAAAATTTGGACCACACCAGTCGCCACCAAAAAAAAAAAATATAATGGCTGTCATCACGCTGGTTTGTAAGCAAGGCACATTGTCACCTTTATGAAAATGTACTTCATTAAGAATAACTTCAATGTGACATTTTCATTTAATCCTAATGACTGCATAATTATTAATTACAGTAGCTACAGAAGCAAAATCCCAGGGAAGCTGGAATCTCAGTCATATAATTCTTCACAGTTGCCAGGTACTTTTGGGCTACTGTACAGAGAAAAAAATCATTTAACCATTATTTTTGAGAAACAGTCATTGTGAATATAGAAGTTCTGCCACCGTCACTGAAGATTCTTCTATGTCGGGCTTAAAAAAACAGAATTACAAACAGCATTTCTTCTAAAAAAATGTTTTGTTATGACAACTCAGTTTGTTCAGATCGCACCTTGAAGTTGTCAATATATTGCACATACACAGCAAATAATATTGTTCAGCATTGGACTAAATCCTGCTGAGTTAATACGTAAGCATGGTTCTCATTGTCAGCGAGTTACAAAATTACATTCGACTACTAATAACATCTATGCTAATTTAAATCTGCTTTCTCCTATTTAAGCTTTTGGTACTTCAAATATTTCATTTAAATTAGTGAAGTAAACATAATTTTTTTTGGTTTAGTCAGTTTCTGATTATTTGAGCTGTGCTCATTGCAATTAGAAAAGCTCCCATTTAGCAAGTCAAGGGAGAAAAATTGAGATTGTCAACCACACAGTATAATTTTTTATGGTTAGTTTTTCAAAATTAAAGGATACTTTCAGGGGAAGAAGGGTTTCTGATGCATTTAAAATTTATCAGTATTTACATCCATTATTGGTTTTGTTCTTTTTGCTGCATTAAACAGATTATACATTTAGAGTAGAAGTTGAAGCAGAGGGGATGGTGTGACTCCAAGTATTTTTCCCGTACTGAAGTCATGAGCCAGATTACAGAAGACAAAGAAAAAGGTGGATGAAGAATGGATTAAGCTACACTAGTTGTGCTCAGTGTGGCGGTCCGAAAATAAAGAAATACCATAAATACCATTTTTTTTATAAAGGTTTCACATTAAAATTGGCATTTTAAGACCTCTGTGGAGTTAATTTTGAAGAACGGCAGCCTTAGCCTGAAGTAACCTTCAGCTAACTTTCATACTTCCACTTACCTATTTTAGATAGAGCCATGTTTCAGCAGCCTCTCTGCTTTAATCCTTACTCACACGTCTAACTGTACGAGTGAGTAGTCTCACAGCGTCTTATTGGACTACCAGTGTCTTTAAAGCTGAACATGAGGCTCACACATAAGGTTTTGGATCTGGCTACGTATCCTAAATACCTCTGTGCACGTTGGCCCGTGGAATAACACCTAGCGTTTGTGAGCATATATGTGTATTTGTGCCAGAGGAAGCTACGTGTAAGCATGCATTAAATGTCTGCCTATCTACCACACAAAGATGTCTGCCTGCCTATGAGAACCCAGGTTATTTGTGAAAGTGCACGTGTACTGGAGGTACCATGGATGACTTAGACACCTATGAAAAATTTGATCCTGAACTGTTTTTCTTTTGGTATTTAGGATATGCAACTATTCAGATTTGTAGAGATTAAATATATTCGTACATAAACCACTATGAATCTTCACTGAAATTTAGAACCCTTTAAAACTTCACTTAATATCCAATTTGTTCTGTCACGATCTGTTTGCAATACAAATAGGAAAACTTTACAAACTGTTTGGTAAAGAAAAAAAAAGATTATTAACCAGCAAATCTTGGCTTAAGAATGAGTGCCCCTTAACATACCCACATCAACGTTGCAAAACTGAGAAATGCTTTATGAACCAGCACGCGGTGAACACCAACACTCCGTTGTTAAATAGATGCTGGTAAATGCTAGGGGTATGCACCGCAGTAAGGCGAGATACAGCAGTGCAGCATCAAGAACAAGAACTTCTTTAAGAAACATGGAACTAGAAAGGCTGTGACTGCTGTTAGGGGTCTGGGCAAGCATTTTGATGAGTTATAGAGAAGCCAAACACAGGAATATCTTGGAAGGTGGGGTTTATGGTCATAAAATGACAAGCAGGTGTGCTACAAGGGTCAAGAGCAGTGTAACGAGGCTATTGATGTACCAAAGGTCTTTGGAGTCAGAAAATTGAAGAGGGAGAGAATTTAGGAAGCCTTCATAGGGAAACGTGAAATCTATACTAAAGGGCATGAACAGATTTGCAAAGCTTTTGTTCTAAAGGTTAAAAAAAAAAAAAGGTTAATAATAGTAAGAAACAAGATCCTGGAATAGGGGAATTTAATTACACCACCAATTATACACTCTGTAAAGAGTTCTGGGACATGGAAGACAGTATAGCGAAGAGAAGGACAGTGCAGACTTTAATTAAACACAGAACATGGAGCTGGCCCTCTAAATCAATCATTATTTCTAGGAGGCAAGGACGAGCGCAGAGCTGTGTAAATGTGTGAACAGAATTTTGGGTAACAGCCCTGCAGATTTCTCCGAGGAAAATACTTTGACAGATGCCAAGTGGGACTACTTCTCCTTGTGTTGAACCCAAAGGCAACAAAAAAATTAAAATTACTTCATGGTATCCAAGAAAAATGTAAAAGAAATCTTCATGTGTAAGGCTCAGAGTTTATTTTTTCCTCAGGTCTGGAGTGAGGTATTGGAAAGAAAACAGAGACTAATGGTCTGATTCAGATAAAACTCAGACACTACTTCTGGCGGTTCAGGACAGTTTTCTTCCCATGCAAAGACTAATTCTCTTGCTCTTGTTACATACTTAACCTCAATTAAAGCATTGATCCAGCTCTTCAGGCAGCTTAAACATGTCTACATCCATAAACATGAGCAGGAACACGCTTACTTAACTTCAGCCAAGGATCTTAGTCCACTGCCTTTAGTGGTGAATGGTCTGAAATAGCAGTCTGCTAGAAGATCAGAAAGTATGCTCACTGTCTTTATGCAAAAATCATATCTGAACAGAGTTCTCAGTGATAAAGCATCACCGAGTCTTTTCAGGTTCTTGGTGATGACATTTGAAAATGCCTATCATTTAAATGGAGGGAAAGGGGACATGAAGGTTTGTTATTTGGTAGTCAGTGCTTTGCATCTCACTGTTTCTTGGAGTAATATTTCTATTCAGTATTTTTCATGAACCTTGTCCTAATATAACGTGACAAGAGCACAATCAGAAGTAGCCAGTGGTCCGTGACTCGAGGACATCAACCATGACAGGAACAGGCTTTGGACAGGGAAGCAGATGAGACTAAGACAAGACAAAATAGTTCTAGCGATGACAGCAGGAGACTGGACAGATCCCATGAGATACACACATCCTACATCTATCAGAGTTGCGTGGTTAGGGCTGTAGTAATGAGAAGACACTGACCATCAGTGAATGCAGCAGAACTAGGACAAAAATACACGTAAGATTTCAAGTCCACTGTGACTGGAACACAGTAATCTTTATGCCTATTTCTAGGTCTGCTCTGGAGCAAAGCCACCCTTGCATGGTGCCCAGTGGTACAGCTGGTTGTGACAAAAATACTTGGGGAAAAAACAGTTCCACCTCTGAACCCATCCAGCATCGGTTTCCTCAGACAGTTGTCTTTGCACCTCCAGGATGCAATGAAAGTTGTTTGGTATTTTCTGAATAGATTGTAGGGGGTCAGAGGAATAAAACTATTATTTATCCCCCCACATATTTCAGTCTGGAAAGGTTATAAAAATGTGTACATTTAAAACCTTGCTAGCTCTGCACAAATTTATGGTCATTCATGAATCTGTTTCTCACTGATGTGAGTCCTGTCCTATGCAAGTAGCTGCATCCAGGAAAAAAAAAATAATCACCATTTATATACCCGTAGGTAGGAAGATAACCTCTATATTTAAGGTTTTTATATAAAGTTTCTAACATCAGCTAGTGGTATGGCAATATTTGCTAACAATTTCTTTGTTGACTCCTGTGTCTGGTTGGCTGCTCGGTGGTGATGTGTGTGGTTAATTCTTGGAAAGAAGGAATTATTTGACTGGACAGATTTAGGGTTAGAAGACTCCATGTATTCCAGAAAAGCATTCTATAACCTATTTAACTGTATTTAATTTAACCCTATTTAATTGGGGAACCCAGTCAAGTACTTCTAGGACATGCTAAAGTCGTCTTTTAAGCCTTGTTAGGTGTTACTAGGTACTGGGGGGAAAGGCTTTGAATCAAACATCTGGAAGCAAATCAGTCACAACATTCCTGCAGCCTTTGAAGCTGAATGCATAGTCAGAGTGGAAGGCAGGGGAGAAAAATGAAGCCTCAGAGACTGAGTTACCCTCTTCCAGTCATCAAAAGCTCATACTTCTAATTTGTCCCAGTTGTGCTGGGCTGCATAAACTGTGAGAGTAAACCACGCTGAGGAATCCCCCACAACTGACCACTACAGATATTATGTCACATCTCAATTACAATGTTGTATCTTTCAGATCGTTATTTCTACTCATCCGATGGCACAGATGTTCTTGTACCTGCTATCTTCCACAAACGTTTTCCATTCTCCTGGAAAAAGTACTTCCTTTCAAACCTTTTTTCACCGTAGGGGACAGAGCTGGAATGCAAAGTTATCACCTCCAGTCAGAGCAATAGCGAGTATGCACTGGATCACTCCAAGGTTGCAGAGACCTACGTGCTTTAGCAAATGCGGAGTTCAATACGTTAATCAAGCAGCTAACTGTACGTGTGTTGAAGCAACGGAAGGAGAAAACATGCTTTCCTATGGCTTTGCTTTCTAATAAAATGCAATAATCAATTAAAGGTTTCCCCATCAGCTAGACATTCGTGTTTCTCCCACGTTAACTATCTGGGGTCCAGTTGACGCTATAGCCCTTCCTTCCCAACAGACACTGATACTGTATTGTGCTAGTTCCACAGAACCGGCAAGAACTTTGCATTTCTAGGAGCTACTCCTCTTCCATCAGATCCGTTATAAAGTGGCAAATGGGTTCACAAGTCATGCGTTGGAGACAGACTTTAAGATTGCCTGATTGCATGGGACATGTTGGTCTTAGGAGGTGTCCTGGTTTCAGCTGGGTTAGAGTTACTTTTCTTCCTAGTAGCTGGCATAGTGCTGTGTTTTGGATTTAGCATGAGAAGAATGCTGATAACACACTGATGTTTTAGTTGTTGCTAAGTAGTGCTTAGACTAGTCAAGGACTTTCTTTTTCAGCTTCCCATGCTCTGCCAGGTGCACAAGAAGTTGGGAGGGGGCACAGCCCAAGATAGTTGATCCAAATTGACCAAAGGGCTATTCCATACCATATGACGTCATGCTCAGTATATAAACCGAGGGGAGTTAGCCGGGGGGCAGCGATCGCTGCTCGGGGACTGGCTGGGTGTCGGTCGGCGGGTGGTGAGCGGTTGCATCACTTGTTTTCTTTTCCCTGGGTTTTGTTTGTCTCTCTCGTTCTCCTTTTCATTACAATTATTATTATTATTATCATTATCATTATTATTACTATTATTATTATTTTATTTCAATTATTAAACTGTTCTTATCTCAACCCGTGGGTTTTCTTACTCTTGCCCTTCTGATTCTCTCCCCCATCCCACCGGGGAGGGGGAGGGTGAGCGAGCGGCTGCATGGTGCTTAGTTGCCGACTGGGGCTAAACCACGACAGGAGGCCTCATTAGGAAGAAGGCACATACTTCCAGAAACGTAGTTCCTCTTTTCAAAGGCAAGCAGCAAAACATACTCCCCAGTTCCAGTGTAAATAAAGTATCTGAAGATAAGGCTAAAGGAACATGTGATTACATAACATCGACCAGCCATCCAGAGATACCCAATCTACAGCCATAGGTAGAAGACTGATAGAAGCATTTAAAAGAACATTAGTTTAAGAATTGCTTCATTTTCTCTATTTGACAATTAAAATGTAAGATAACTCATTTGCTCTGAAATAATTTTTTAATGTGACTTACTGGCTTGTCAAGGGTTCCTAAGATAAATATCCTAAGATCTTTACATTTCCAGGATTTGAAGACCACACTTTTGATTACTTTTTCCCCCTGAAGAACTGAATCCACTTGTTATTGTGTAGCTGAATTAAGCCTCTATTATAACTATTAGATTTCGAACACCATCATTAAACATGCCAGCTTTTTTTTGGCAATAGTAACCAAACTTTAATTCTAATAAGTGTATCATGAGGTTATGTGAAATGCAATAGTGAAATGAGCTTGCTAAATCATTTTAAACATTAGCTGTCGTAAGTCAGGCTTTACTAGTACAGTTATACCCAGTGGTTTTTAAGGGGTAAAGGGTGGGTAAAGACTACTTTCTGCCAAGGAAAAACCCTCTACAGCTAAATCAGTAGTAATTCATAGAAATAATTACACTTTTCTGCCTTGACCCTTTGCATAACGTGGGACAAAGTATTTCAGACTGAATATTTTACAGCAATTTTGTTACATTTAAGTGAATAATTTAAAAAAAAAATCTTTCCATTTATTTTAATGTCTACAGTCTCCATTGCTAATAGCCTGGGTTTTATGAGTTTACTTGCAGGGACAGGTGATTTAATGCTATTATATGGTGTAAATCCCTTTTCCAGGATGAAAAGAATCCCCAGGGAATAAAGTAAAATTCCCTTCCTTCTTTCAATTTGTCCTGTCTTGTTCCTGCAGCAATATAAAGTTTCACTTTTCAAAAGTATGTCTGAGAATACCTATGGTCACGTAAGAAATTAATTAAGGTTACATGCTCATATATGCTTTAGGAATTATGTATTTCCAGTACTTGAGCTCTTTTATATCTTCCTGGGGCATGCTGAAAAGCTCACTGGAAAAGTAATCTAGCAAAGAAAGTGTTTTGAGAATCTGAAAAAAAACCCTCATATCAGAGAATGGATTTTCTTCTCTATCTACAAAGCGAGTCTTAAACATGACTAAGGCACTTAAAGTTTGATTTTAATAGTCTTTCTGGCAATAAATTGCATTATATTCTACAGGTGGTTCCAGTGGAGTATTACACACTCAGTCCTAAGAGAACAACCTTACCCCTACCTCCAATTTAGAGTAACTTAAGAAAGAGGCTATTAAATATGAGTACACCTATGCAAAGGCAGGCTGAAGAGTCGCAACAGAATGAGAGTTAATCAGTTTGGCTTTTTCGCTAACAGCGTGAATCAGTAAGCAGTAGAACAGATTTTCGGATGATGTACCCTTCCAAATGGTTTCCAACTTGAGAGATCATACCGAGTGGCTCCTGCGAAAGGACCAAGTTAAACGTCTATTACAGTATACTTCTCATCTTTGGTCAGTCAATACGTCAAACAAAATATTGTTCAGGTTTCTTAAGCCTGGAATTTTAAAAGAGAAGTACTTGTAATAGAAGTTGGAATTTTGCCATGGGTAATAAATTAAAAGCCACGAACGGTTTCAGGCGGTGTTGTGGTGGTAATTTGCAGCAGCACATTAAAAGCAATGAAGATACTTGAATGTTTCTTGTTAAACAAGAGTAGAAAGGGAAGTTACAAAGTGTAATTAAAATATTTCTAGAAAGATCTCGATGGTCTGTATTTCTGTACCCTGTTGAGAAACTGCATGACAAATCATAACCCATTTTCAAATAATAGAAGGGTTAACTCATGAGAGTTGTATCCTGTACACGATGTAAACCAAATGCAGGTGCATTACTGACTTATTTCAAAAGAAGAATTAGGTTTTTCATGTTATCTAAAGTTTTCTAAAAATTATGTAGGATTTAAAAGATACAAGTGAATCCAGCGTGGGACTGGTAAAATTTCTTTTGCTTGTTACTTACCCGCTTGCTCTGGAGTTTCTGTGAATCCCATTAGACGCTTGTTTAAACTTCTAGGTTCCCAAGTGCTCTTGCAAATGTGGTCTTTCATTTTCAGAAATGCCTGGCTGAAATATCAATGATTAGGCTCTTTTTAAGTGAACATTTGCTCTTTAACAAAATTACTGTATTCAAAAGACAGGAGGTATTCCTCGCTGTGAAATTGCTACCTTCTGATTCAGAAAATTGCTGATGTACCTCAAAAAACCCCACCACATGAAGAATAATCACTTTACTTTTTCAAAAGTCCTATCTGGCAGGCTGAAGAGGACAGATTATACGTCATATGGCATTGCTTCTGATTCTTTGGCTGCCTGAATCTATCCTGTGAAATCAGAATTAGCAAGAATTACTTTAATTACATCTCAGAGGACAGCAGGAGGCATGATGTGCTCCTCCTCTGACCCTGCTTGCGGGGCTGTAGCAGGAGCAAGGGCAGTACACAAGCAGGAGGCAAAACACTCCTTTATACCTCCTGCATGCGCTATCAGATCTTGGGAAGGATGAGCCCTTGGGTTGCTGTAGCTCTGTATGCAGAGAGGAGAACCAGCCCTTCCCTGGCAGTCACCACAAGCATCAGGTCATCTCTTTCCCAATAGAAATATTCTAGGCAGGGAGAGATGCAATTAGCTGAAGACAGGCTGGTTTGGTAGGTCCTCCAGGTTCAGATAGCCGAGATAAGCATCTCAGTGCTATTCCCCACTCTCCTGCTGTAGCCTCCCCCAGCCCATGGTTTCCCCCTGAGGCAGCTGCCTTGCAGCATTTTTTGGTGATGGTGTGGCTGGTGCCTTTCCAGGCCTGCTGCAGGGGGGTGGCACTCCGCAGCGTTTGGGTGGCTGGGTGCTGGTTCCGTATCTGCACCTACGTCGCAGGAATCACCAGCCACTACTCTGTTGGCTTCCAGCTTCCTTTGATTCGGTTACCTCAAATTCCAATTAGAAGCAGCTTTCCATATGCTGACATACCACGCAGGGAGTGAGATATTCCAGGGGAAGGACTGGTGGCAAAGACAAAGTGTGATCGTACTATTCAAAACATGTGAGGAATGAAGTAATATGGGCTATTCCTCCCACTCCTCACAGGCTTTCATCAGAACTGCAGCCAGCTGAAGGCATTGATCTCAGGCTGCAGTCTTCTTGGAAGGTAGTCCAAAGAGCAGGGAATTCGTTTACAGAAGAATTAAAGCCTGTTTCAAACCTCAGGACTCTCCACTCCAAGCACTTTTAACTTTTTTTTGGCAGCCTTTGCTCCTTAGAGCCACACAACCAAAATAAGCTCAGCTATATTCCCCTGAGGAATGCCGAGGGAGACTCTCATTACAGATGTTATCATGTGGTTTTACCATCTATCGAAATACAATAATTTACCACAGGTATGGGTGTACAGGAAAGTGAACAAAATTGACATCCGCTGGTTAGCCTCCTAACGAATGAGGAGAGGGCCGAGCCATGACTGAAGTGCTATGGCTGGAATGCACTATTTTGCCCTTCCACTTACTAGAAAATTCAGGTCAATGACAACCAACCATTTGGCACCATGCTTTACCATTTACAGCAGTGAATACAGTAGCTTTCAAAATCCTATTGTAAGTATCAAGGATCCCCTATATGCCTTTTAGTCCATCTGACATTATAGAATCATAGAATGGTTTGGGTTGGAAGGGACCTTAAAGATCATCTGGTTCCAACTCCCCTGCCATGGGCAGGGAGAGCTTCCGCTAGACCAGGTTGCTCAAAGCCTCATCCAGCCTGGCCTTGGACACTTCCAGGGAGGGAGCATCCACAAGTTCTCTGGGCAACCTGTTCCAGTGCCTCACCACCCTCATAGTGAAGAATTTCTTCCTAATATCTAACCTAAACCTACCCTTTTTTCAGTTTCAAACCATTACCCCTTGTCCTATGGGGAGAATCTTTTTAGCAAGGCCTGTGGTGACAGGACAAGGGGTGATGGTTTTAAACTAAAGGAGGGGAGATTTAGGCTGGATATAAGGAAAAAATTTTTTACAGTGAGGGTGGTGAAACACTGGAACAGGTTGCCCAGAAAGGTAGTGGAGGCCCCATCCCTGGGAACATTCAAGGTCAGGTTGGACGGGGCTCTGAGCAACCTGATCTGGTTAAAGATGTCCCTGCTCACTGCAGGGGGGTTGGACTAGATGACCTCTAAAGGTCCCTTCCAACCCAAAGCACTCTATGATTCTATGATCCTATCACTACACTCCGTGATAGAGTCCCTCCCCATCTTTCCTATAGGCCCCCTTTAAGTACTGGGAGGCTGCTATAAGGTCTCCCCGCAGCCTTCTCTTCGCTAGGCTAAACAACCCCAACTCTCTCAGCCTGCTCCAACAGGTCCATGATGTCTGACAACTACTTTTAATTTATGTACTTTCAACAGGACAAATGTTGCAAAGACACTTAAATGGGTACGTTCGCATGTATAAGTGTAGCATCTCAAGAAATGCAGAATATACAGCAACAAGACTGCTGCAGCAGTAAATATGCAGCATAGCTATCAAGACTCCAAAGCTCTTTTTGATCACCCCCCCACTATTCACATGCAACACTGAGTCAGCTCCACCGCATGAAAGAGTTCATCCACTATTTACAGAAACAACATCCCAAAATTTTAGGAGTCCCAGGTTTAATACTCACATTTTAAAAACAACAAAATATTTTAATTTCTAAATCTCCATGCCTCCTTTTCAGAGAGTGTTCCTGCTGATGTCCCATTGGTAGTGTTTTGTGTTAGGAACATCTTGAAAGAAAACAATATTTGCAGTACGCTTTCTGCATGTTTTTGTCTCTGTACTAATCAACCATCTGCATTCACAATCTAGATATTTTAACTCTCAAATTCTTTTATCATGTCTTATGGTTCATTCAGATGAGCAAATGATGACATTCACCTCTGAATCTTGGTTCTTTTCTATAAGACCTATCAAAGCATTATACCTACATAAGGTTTTAAATAATTCTTAGTATGACTCACCAGTTCATGACATCCATAGATCATTACTTCTTAAAGCAATTTATGGCAATAAGATTTTGTTCTACATTAGCAAATGCAAGTCAAAGGAAAACAAAACACAACACACACAAAATGAAAAAGATCTTAAAGCTACATATTTTCCAGACAGAAGATTGGAAGATCTCCAGTGGAATCTTGATTTAATTCAAGTACTGGAGATTGCACAACTTGGGTTGCTATTTCTCTCTTTCATACAAAGTAAAGCCTTCCGCCTGACCTTGGAAAAAACATCTAAAGAGGCTTTTGTCCTTGAGAATACAAATAAACAAGATTTTGGAAGTTGTGATTATTTTTCTCATTAGTCAGTCTTGCATTTAAAAACAATCAGCAAAACCGTAACTTTTCCTTTGATGCTTTGGAGTGAGAAGAGTAATGGTATCAACAATAATTTGATCTTGTACTTGTCAACCTTTGTCTTTATGTGGTTTGAGTTTGCCTTCAGCACACTCCAGGATGAGATCCAAAGAGTCACTACTCGGAGCTGCAGAATTCAAACAATGTATGGATTCCAGAAAGCTCTTCCTTGTGCCAGCGAATAAGTAACTTTTCCAAAGAAGCAAATGGCACATGGCTATTCACTTGGCAGATCTGTCAGGTTTCAAGTGGAAAAATTGGACCATAGGATTTATCATCTTGAACATCAGGAAAACTTTGCTCTGATGGGAGCTTGTTTATAAGGTCTTTATTAAGGAGCCGCCCTAATTTAGGAAGTCAAACAGCAGTTCCTCAAAAAAGCTTCACAAAATAAGTTGTAATGGTACTCCTCAAGCTGGAATTGTCTATGGTATAATTCCTCCCCCATCTAATTAGCATTTAGTTTTACTAAATCTTCAACCATCCTTCCTGAAATCCTTAACCTGTGAAGCCTTGCAAGCCAACCTTATGCAAACAGAAGAAATTTAAAGAAATACTGGGTGCTTCAGATGTGTTGCCCCTCTAAGCCTGAAAGACCCCTCAGTATCACACTGGGATTACATCAGGACCTGGAGTTTGCCTCTTGCTTTAGAAGAATAGCAGATCTTAGATGCAAACATGAAGCACCACCGGTTCCCCTACCAATTTCAATTGCTGGGACTTACCCACATAAGGGGCAGCAATGGCAGCAGGTTCCTTGTTTCCTGAAGGAGCTGAGAAGAAACGTTGCACCACCTCACATCCAGATGGCAAACCCAGGAGCTTCCAGAGACAAGATATTCAGCATGCTGCTCCAGGACCACCAAGCAATAACTTGGGAAGAGCTATGGGAGCAGGCACCCCTGTGGTACTGCTCAAACCAGGGTGGGGGCCAGGGCTGGGCTGAAGTACCCCCAGGGGCAGGGGGCGGGTGGGGGTCCCAGGTGGGGCTGCTTGGGCAATTAAGGCCTATTAGTGACCTCAGGGCACCGGCACTTGGTGCCAAAGCTTCATAGGATGAGGAAGGTGGTCTTTTAATTATATGAACTGTATAAACTTGATGAAGTGATCCCTTCTAGGGGTTTTTTTAAGTTTTGGACCATTCTTCACAGTGCTGTGGTCTTTGCTGCATCCTGGGGGTCTGCTCTGGCCCATCCAGGAGGCAATCAAAAGAAATAAACCATATTTCCACTGAGTTGTTCATCAACCCTAAGTGTGTAGAAGCCACGGAAAGGAGAGTAAAACACCGACTATGTCTGTAACATGAATTTGGTGCCCCAGCCCTTGTTCTGCCGAGGCTCCAAGGCAATCCCGTGCATTTGGTTTTGCCCCTTCCAAAATATTCTGGACTTTTCTGACTTTTCTCTCCTGTAGAATGGTTTGGCCCATAGATAGCAAAGCCGCTGTGCGGTCTTGAGAGGTGTAAGGCAGTTCAAAATGGAAGATATTACTTTATTTATTGTTATCTGTTTATTTAGCATTAGTCTTCCAGAAAACCTCTTCGTGCTCCCGTGGATTAAGTAGAGGCATTCTTTGCTTTTGGCAAAATGTGTAAGGAAATTCCCTTCCAAACTTTCCACAGGTCTAAGTATCCCTCTTAAAACTGTCAGTAATTGAATTTTATTGCACAACAGAAATGCTCTTAATCTCCCTCTATTTACTGCATTGTAATTAAACTTTGTGAAAGACCCCCAAAATGGTGAATATGAACAGCTTAAATTTAAGTGGAATAAACGATGGATGTGTTCACACAAAACCTCTAAACTTCTAAATTTTCTTAAACAAGTTGCTTACTGTCTCTATAATCTTTGGGGCTTTTTGCTTCTTGTTTTGGTAGTGGCTGTTTATGTAGCAACGTTAACCGAGACTTGATCATTCTTCTGATTTTAATTACTCTTGACATATTTTGTTTAAAATTCCACACTGCTGTTGTAAGACAGTTTTACTGTAGACACTGCTTAGTGATATTTTTCCCTGATGAAAACATCGCACTTAGGGGTCCATTAAGGTCAAATATTTCCTGCTGCAGTTCTGGAAGTTCAGGAACTTCCCACCACATTTATTAGTATTTTGTTTTCAGATAGACTTCCCACAGAAAAAAATACAGACCTTAAAAATTAACTCATGATATGTCGTCAAACAAATCTGAAGGGATAATTTAATGAGGAAAATTGACAGTTTTGTTTTACTTTTCTTACTTGTTAGCAGAATGTATAATCTTGTTTAGGTTAATTTATTTCCGTGCTCCAGTTTCTTCTCCAGCTTCAGAGGACCATAGAATAAAATAGCACGCAGCTGGAAAAGGTGATGTGAGTTACTGAATCAAATATCATGTTACAAATAATCCCATCATGTATCTCCCATCCACTTTAACGTGGCGAGGTGTATTTGCGTGCAGATGCAAGAGTGCACAGAGGGACAGGTTTGGGTAGGCTCTGCAATACGAGATCTTTCACGTTTCTCAGAATTTTCAACAGTCTTAAGGGCACCTGGGACGGTTTGTTTCATCTCAAGGTCCTAAGAGGATACTTTACTGTATTTATAATACAGGAAGAACTTCTACTTTCGTTAAAGGAGCTCGTTGCTTCTGCTTTCCAAAGCAAATCTATCTTCATTTCACTGGACATTCTGCATTGTATGTATCTCACAACAGCCATGAAAGGCGTTACCATAGCACCTTGACAATGGTCCTAGTGATTTGGTTCAGTTTAGTTTTCCCATACAAAATTTAAAAAGTCGAGTCAAAAGAAATGCAGTAGCTTTTAAGTGTTGCATGTCTACAGTATTCTATTTTATCCATTCAGATGCACGTCTGTACTACTCATTGGTGGTAAGGATGGCTGAATGACTAAAAGAAACATTGAAAATCATTGTTGTATTCTTGCCATACACAGGTTACAGCTTTTTTTTTTAGAAATTTTATCTTTTTTTACATATTACTTACCTAACTTGTGCAAAAATGTTTGATGTGGTCATGTTGGATTTACTATATTCGTGTCTAATTTTCTTAGTATTCTCTTTGTTCTTACGGTTTGGTGAAGAGACTCTTGCCACTCCAATTCTATGTGCATAAACCTTTTTTTTTCCATGAACTTTCCTCTGGACAAAATATCAGTTAAGTGGATAAAGTTATGATTACCAGAGAAGTAATTTTTATTACTAACAAATAATGTCAATAAATTCTTTGTATTTGACCAAGTAATCTTGAATAGGTTTTGGGTGGTTTTTTAAGCTTTTCCAAAGAAACGTTCATGGTCTTCATATGTAAGAAATTTCACAAGCCTTAGTTTTGGCTGGATAAATACATCTACTCTTATTCTGGTCAAAAAGTAAGTTCATAGTGCTTTTCCTTCTCTTTAGTTTTGGGAAGCAGACATAATGCCCCAGCAGGAAGAACTTAAAACTTTGGCTTTTACATTATCTGCCTTCTCTGAAGACAACACACAAATATGTGCTAGCTAAACCCGTGGTTCACTGAAAATACATGTGCTAGTGAGCTCACCTCAGTGTTGTTTCCGGAGGAGTTTATAGACTGAATGGAAGAATTCTAGTTTTAATCCTCTTCTGTCTTCCTTCGTTAGGCACATTGTAAAATAGTTTAGTGATGTAAACAGATTTTCTACAATCGTGTCCTAAAGTCTAGTTAAGTCAGTAGGAGTCTTTCCGTGGATTTCAATGGGTTTGAGATCAGGCTATGGTAGAGAAACCTCTGATTGATTGAGGATTATTTCTTCCATGTTTATTTTGTATACCATGTGGCATAGTCCTCTGGGCTACACTACAAGAGCAAGAGGAAAAATAATACATGTTTGCATCTACCATCGGAACTAGCTTTGTAACTTAAAATTTGTTTACTGTGAAATTGTGCAGAATGGAAGTAGATGTCCTGCAGACTGTAATGACAGTGTCTATTTTACCCTAATGCTGCACCGTGAATTTGGTTTGTATATTCATTTATTGAAGCAAAGGATGTTCAGAATCGAGTGTATTTTACATTCCGTATTAATTTTAGGCACAGGACCACTCAGAGCCAAGTGCAGGATAAAAGCATCTCCATTTCAAGTTCACTTGTTTTGGAAATGGAAAAGACCTCACTTTCTCATCCTCATTCCTTAACAAATACTGCAGGATCTGAATTGAGGATCAAAGGATGGAAAGTCCCAGCTCTTCACTGTAAATGGTAGTCAAAAAAAGTAAATGTTAATTATTTAAAGACTTATGTATGGTACTGTACTATGTTTCAGTATTAAACAACTGTTTACCTTTAAAAAATCATATATGTACACTTGTCAAAGAACAAAGAAAATCACCTAAACACGTTATTTTTAGAATATATTTTGACTTTTCCTTTGGTTTTTCCTTTAATGTGCACGCAGGTGTGTCTGGAATGTTATATTGCGTTGGCAGGTAGTTTTACAAGTAGCTAACCGGGTATGCTTTTCAATATGGTTTCATATTTATATACTGTCTGCCATCCCAAAAGATCCCAGACCTGTTTTGCAAATAGCAAAAGTGAACTGCAGCTGCCCTGGTATAAAATTGGCAGACAAAAAGCACAAAAGTGTAGTGCAGAGCTGAGAAGGGAAATAATAATTAATGCCATTTAGAAAAATGCTGAGTCTTATAAAATGTTCCGCTGGACTGGAGACGTTCTGCTGGTGGCCAAAAGACAGCAAACCCAGTTGCCAGCTCCAATCTTGGCTTATTTAATAAAATACTTAAGTAGTCTTAAAAGCAGGTCTGAAGATCCACTGGGGGACTTGGGGATGGCGACGGGGAGCCTTGCTGCGGGGAGGTGTTGGGTAACAGGGTCCTGGATTCAGAACGCAGGGTGAGATGCCAAATTCTCTGTATAAACAACATATGGCGAGTCCTGCACAGGACGCAAAACAGCCTTCGTGCTGCCCAGGGAGAAACTTCAGTCAGTTTGATGCAAAATGCCGGGCAGGAGGATAGCTAAAACCTCTCCTCTCTCCTTGTCTTGGGTATTTACCCATGGTTCTTACTTACATGCCTTTGGGAATTTGAGTTAGAGTCTAAAATGGCTTCACAGCTGGAGCCACCTCTCTGGGCTCTGGGAACTGACTCACTGTTTTCTTTGGAAATGCTATGATGAGGTGGGATCCACCTCCCACCCCACAGGAGAGGGCCATAGTCACTGAGATACAGCTTAGGCTGTCCTACAGGAGGTGGGGAACGTTCTTTATTCTTCAGCTTAGGGGTAGAAGAAAATAGCTTGAGATTTGTGGGGCAGAAGATGAGGGGAACCACAACTGAAGGCACGCATCTGGAGGAGGAAGAGGCTGGAGTCTGGTCTCTGTGTCCAAGATGTTTTTATGCCTTTTGCATTTAAAAAAAAAGAAAGCCCCAACTATAGGGATTCATATTTCTGGAGGCATAGACAGGTAGATCCTGTCTCATAGATTTTTCATTCTTACAGTCTGTCGCTGAGAATGGTGTTCTTTACCCTGTATCTTCATCCACTTGAAAGGCAAGTCCCTTGGCCAAGCCAGCCATTTAGGATCTGTCTAAAGCTGTGTGAGCTCCCTCAGTAGAGAGAAATGTCCAGGAGAGATGCATTTCACGTGGCTTAAGCGATTATCTTTGTATGGGAAAAAAATCCTTTGGAGGCACTTCTCTGCATGCCCTTCTGCTAGCTCTGAGAAGGAGCCTGGAAAGCGGGACATCTGCAAGGACGCCTGCTCCAGCTGATGTGTCCCCTCTCTGGAGACCGGTGGAATCCCAGCTATTTCTCTGCACTTCCTCTTTACAAGTTCTTTTTTATTTTTCTGCCTTTCGGAACGTATTTCAAAGCAATTTCCTAGCAGCATGGCACCTTTGTGGAATGTACGGTGATCTTCAGCAGTTTCCTTCTACGTTCAGAAGAGGCTGACATATATGAGCTGGATTTGAAACTAGGCCTAGATAATGATATTCTGTATAAAAATCTGTTTTCTGGTGGCTCATTTGTTTGTTCGCATTAGGGTAAGCAAGTTTTATTTTCAGCTGAGGTTACGCAAAAATATTGTGATGAGAAAAGCAATTTAGGAACAAAGTCTTCACATCGGCGGCGTTATCCATTAGAAGTCCACTTCGATTTTCATTTTTCCGAAGTACACTCAGGTGATTTGAATAATTAAAAAGCTTAGCATAACTTCTAGGTCCAAAAAGTCTGGAGGAAATTCGATCAATCCAATTGGTGAACAGAAACAACATTTTACAAGTGACCTCGCCCATCTTAAAATGATAATTTTGAATAAAGATAGTAACCCATTATTTAGAAAGTTAAAATGCACCCTTTGGATATTCATTGATCAATATTAGAATCATAGCTTTTTGCAGAAACAAAAAGGTTAATTTTGTCAGACACTTATAACCGGACAACGTGATCAGCTATGAAAAGCGACATCTCCATGCTCTGTTAGATATGTTGTTACGTGTAAGCTACTCACTGACTGCGACATTTGGCTAGACCTCTAAACGTAGCGCTACATAGCCAAAATGTTTCTACTGCCTTGGAGAATTCTTCTAAAACAAGACAGTTGCTAAAACTGAAAAAAAACCCCAATTGTCTGACCAACAAATCAATTATACTATAACTGGAAGTGTTAACGATGAAAAGGATCCCTCAATTACAAAAGGGAGATTAATATAATAATAATATGGGCTGCAGTACTAAGAGATTTCCATTTGCATATGTAATTGCAATACTTATGTTTACATACAGTACTTTAAGAATGCACAGTTCTCAGAGACAAGATCAGAGGAGAGTTCAGTGATGATTTAGCTAGTTCCTAGAAAAATATGCTGGATACGCAGTTATCAATAGGTAATTGTACAGGCCTAACTAGTACATGTTTAAACAGAAGTCACAATAGTGTCCTCAATGACAACATGTTATGACTTCTGAAATCATCATAACAATTCAGAAACCCCAGAATTTTAAGTTGATTCGCTATGACAAGAAATCATGGGCTGAAACTGGAATAAGAATGAGTTGCAGCAGGCAGTAAGAAAAGCTTCTGAAAGTTTTGGAAGTGCTTTTGGAAGTGCTTCCAAAAGTTTTGGAAGCACTGAAATAGGTCACCTGGGCAGGGTTATAGTCCTCATCACTGAACGTCTTGAACAAGAGGTTGGATCAACATCTAATGTGATGGATATGAACCTAATTGGCCTTCCTCAGATGGACAAGGTGGCCTCTGAAATGTCTTTCACTCCTAAGATGGTGTTGTACAGGAATTACACATAGCTGCTCGCTACCCATAATGTTTAGCTCCAGATCTGAATCCAGACTTGCACAGTGGTTTAAAGATGTTCGGATATCATGTTAGGCAAGGTATCATCTCTGATAAAGACAGGATTTTCCATGTTACAGACTGAATTTAAGTAGCCTTCATTTGGCCTGTCCTTCAGTAGACTTCGTTTCAGTATTAAAAAAGAAAGCGTGCATTAAGTTGGTTTCAGTATTAAAAAAGAAAGCGTGCATTAAGTTGGTTTCAGTATTAAAAAAGAAAGCGTGCATTAAGTTGGTTGAAATTGGCTTGAATTCGTTTGCATTTGAGGTTCTCTGTTCTACTTACTATAAGGAACTGATCAAAGGTGCATATTGCTTTGAATTGTACTCGTGAAATATGAGTCCCCATCTGGAAAGTTCAGAATTAGCCAAAATATGTGTGGTTGCACGCACCTTTGACTTCAGTTCAAAGCGAAAAGGCAAGGAAGGGCCAGGTGATTTCTGACGCGAATTGGTAAGCTCCAGCTACAAAATGTACTGTAAAGAAATCTAGGTCTCAAACCCATCATTCAACCAGTAACCCCACTGAACTGAGCAAGGGGACTTGCGTGGAGAGAGCTTGCAGAGAGTAGGGGCGGCAGAATCACGCTCCCTAACTTCTCTTTGCGCGTTCGTTTCTTGGATAGAAAAAACGCACACAGTACGTGCATATGGTTAATGAGTTGGAACTAACTAATGAGTGCCTAAATTTTCACCCAGGCATTGTCTCCATGTATCTATTCCAGAGAGACCAGAAATCCAACTAGCTAACTTCGAGTTTGCTAAAACTCCTTACCGTTAGAAAGTACGATTTGGGGTATTTTTTTTTAATTAATAAACTGTGAAGGCTAAAGCAGAGGTAATCATTACCATAATTGTTTAATTCTCTTTCAAAGGAGAGTGGTAACTTATTTGAAGTAAAAAGGAGCGGAATGGTAGGCTGCTGTGGAAGCAGCAACCATCCCTCGGTTGCGTGGATTTCCCATAACGACTACGCTTTGAGCGCATCAGCCCGAGAGTTAACTGCAGGCTGTTAGCCAGCCCGCCACAATCGCTAACCGAGCTCCATGACCTATTGGCACCTCGCCTAATTATGCTTTTGATAACAAGCTGTAGATATAATTAGAAGTGTAAGTGCAATGTAAAGAGATAGTAGGTTTGTTTCACACCCTCTTTTAAAGGGGAAAATAATTAGATTCAGGATGCTGTCACATACCACGCTGTGTGGCTGATCTCAAAAGCACTGCGTTAGAGGAAAGTAGGGTTGTCTGATTGACTCTGGAAAATTGTGTTCAATCCCCAGGCTCTTGGAAACATAATTTCCTTTTTTTTATACGAGAAATTTTACCAATAACTGTGGAGAATTTTTACCCATTTGGGGAATGATGCCATTTTTACTTGGTGGAGAAATATGACTGCCTTGGTGTCTTAGAGGAAAAAATAGTGGGCTACAAAGAATGTGGGTAGCTTTAATCATTCAGATGTCATGAAAAGGAAGCTCTAATCAATGAATATTTATTGACTCTTCAAACACAAGTGTCACGCCAAATATCTGTCTGCCTGAAACAGTCTTGGATACCAGTCCTTATGGCCTCAGCCTTGTTTTGCTGTTGCACGTGACCAGTTGTCCGAGACGGTGCCATGCTTCAGTACTGAGCTGGGCAGCTTTGTGGTTCAAACAAATCTGCAGCTTAGAGACTCGTTACTAAAATGTGTAGGGTGGGTACGAGCTGCCGTTTCTCCCGAGGGAAGGAGAGTGGCAAGAGATATTGCACTTTTTGTTTTCTTTTTTTACAAAGCTAAGAGGTGTAATGCTGCTCATGATAGCTTTTGAGATCATTTTGTCTCTTTGGTCAGAACTGGGCTGACTCTGAAAATACCTGTGAAATTACTCCCTGAAATTTGGAGGTAATGATTATTTGTGGAGGTAGGGCCTAGGAGGCATCCTGTAATGGAAAAAAGAAATAAGGAAAATAATGTGCTCTGATTTAAAAAAAAAAAAGGAAGGAAAAATTTGCTACAAACAAACACCCATAACTATTAACACCCTGCTCTAAAGTCAGAGTGATGTGTCCAGGGACTGCGACAATTTGCAGAGTGAGAGAATCCGATCCCTGATCAGCTGAACTATACTGACAAAAGCTGCCTAGATACTGATACGCAATAACCTTTTCAGCATGGAGATTTAATCAGAAATGACAGCTTTCCAATGCTTATAGCATCGTTATCTGTGCTCAGAAATAATCTTGGGGAAAGAAAAGAAAAAAAAACGAATCCCCACCAAAGGCATTTGGAAGCAAAAGAATTGAAAAGCAATTTTGCGTTGCTAAATTCTACAGAAAAGTGCTTTACCATATATTCTGCAACTATGTGTGACCTGCACGCATTGCATAGGCAGTAGATACGTGGGTCACAAGCAAACCTCCACGCTGTCGTGTTTCCTGCTACATCAGTAAAAAAGATGTGAAGAACGACAGGCTGCTATAAACAAGCGTTATTCCAGGGATCGTAAGAATGGGTTATTTGATGGAAAATTACCATAGGATCTATTATCTAATATAAATGATGACCCAAATGTATTTGTTTTGTTTAGGTCATATAGTCCCATTCCATTTTTATATGTCTTACTAGTCTCTGAGTGTCTCTAGCAGGATGCGATTGCGTGGCACGATAAAATTAAGGACAGCGAATCTGCTGTGCCTCGTAGCATCTTAGGGTATTACGGAGTTCATCCACCTCGGAGATGAATAATTTATGATCATTCATACTTCCTCGCTTTGTCACAATATTCAAAAGGATTCATGAACCTGACAAACATGTCAGGATGCCTTCATTGCTTTTGGTGTTGAGCAGGAGCAGAGCCCAGCCGTCAGTACTAGTCCTCCTTGCTCCCTGCAGTACGCAGCAAGCCATAGCACACGCTGGCAGCTCTTCATCTCATTTTTGTCTGATAAATTAGTTTCTGCTAACGCTGCCTCCTTACACCTTCAGAAACTGTGTTTTTATACCTGCGGTCGCTATCTGAGATGACTCTCTGCGTGCCAGGAGGGATTTCCGATGCAGCCTGGAAGTGGCTAAGCGATACAGCAGGGAGACAGTCAGAAAGAGAGGAAAAAAAAGAGTTCCTTAGGGAAAAAGGTACATATGGTAAAACTATTGACCCATGAGCTTTGTACCTTCTTCTTGAACCGTCCCACCACACTAGCAGTTTACTAGAGTGTCCCTTCATCATGACAACTTAGCCCAGGTTTTGTACCAGGGCAAGACTCAGTGGCTTGGGATGGCGGTCCAGTGCCACGCCACGTCGCAGGGAGCGATCCTCCGTATCCACAGTCACGTTTCTCAGTCTGGAAGGAGAGGCTTTGGGCTGGTTTTAGTTGGGATGAGGTCGTGGTGTGGCGAGGTGAGGGGTGAAGCAAAGGAGCTGTGCATGGGGTAACGGGTCCCTCGGGTGCAGGCTGCAGCCCTGGCCGCGTGCGTGGGACCTGCCGCGGGCACAGGGGTTTCTGTAATTGGCCCCAGGGCTCCTTGATCTTCAGCAACAGTGAATTTCTGGGGTAGCACTGTAGGCGCAGCCACACCAGCATGGGCACATGCAAATTTTTGCACATGCAAAATTGCTGGTACATCCATTGGTGCTCTTTCTGTGACCATACAGGGACGGATCCTGCGGCGGTGACAATATTGATGGCAGTGGGACAATGGGAACTTGCCGTAGCAGAGAATCTGCAAAAACACTCCAAAATCAATAATCACGGGTTAGCTCTTCTAGTTATGTTTTCAGCTTGCATGGTCTCACAATTTCTTATTTTCCTAGGACATCCACATTATTACTCTATCTCCGGAGAGGGGTTTAGCTAGCAAAGTTACACAATTTAAACCTTGCACTCAGCAATTCTTTAAGATCATTTTTATGGTGAAATATGAGCATAGGTTCCCTTTTATTTTTGTGTTGCTGGCTTCTGTGGGAATGCATAGCATTTTATTAAGGAGATTAATGCCTCGGGACACTGTGTGTAAGAACTCAAGCTGGCAGATATTTAAATAAGTTAACAGAAAAATAGGTTCAAAAATACTGCCAGGTGCAGACTTTGTGCTGTAATAGCCCTGCAATGCATATATTATTTTTATTATGTTGGACTTTTTCTGGCCTGAATTCCAGAAGAACCCTGCTCCTCAAGTTACATTAGCCCTACAAAGTTGCATGCTGTGGCCCTCCATCTATACCTTTCCACCCATAGGTCTTTTGTGACGGTGATCCAAAGAGCAATCAAGAAGCCAGTGATTTGATGAGATCACCTATCCCAGTTCTAAAAATCCTAACAGAACTAAATGCAGGACCAGCTTTCATACAAGAAAACCAAACCAGCAATATTTCCTGATCTCCCTATCTATTACGCTATGCATTTCTGGACTGCTCCCACAAACAGTTTATGTTGGCTCCTGATTTCCAATCTTATTCTTACCTGGCAGAGCCAAAAAATAAATGCCCATAACTAAATATTATACATATTTATAAAAGGGTCTTTATCAAGATTAAGGAGCTGTTTGAGTATATTAGAAGATGTCTCACCATACCCCTTGAGTTAAAGCTGATGCCTTTTTATTCTAATGAAATTTGGCACTTACTGTCTTGGGGGAGAAGATTTTTTTGTTTGTTTTCATTCACCGATGGCAATTTAGAAACAGAGAGATTGCCATGCAGGATCAGCGTATCAAACTACAGCCAGATACATGAGAACGTGTAGAAGACATCTCAGAGGGATTATGAGTGTCTGGGAGGCTCTCATCTTAGTCATTCTGCTATTTGGAGATTGCCATAAACTTTGAAGTACTTGTATTTTTTCCAGTGCTTTAAAAAAAAAAAACCTCTGCTATCAAAATTTCCAATATTTGTTTAACCTATGTCACTATTGATCCACCTTGCCAGATTCAACTTTCCAGTATACTCTTTTATGCAATTTTTTGTGCAAAAGTCATTCTGAAGAAGGGATTTTTCCATGCCATTGACCATTCTTACTGTCCTTCTCTGAAGGTTTCAGATGTTTAATCTGCAATACCTTTTCTAAAATGACCTAGTGAGTATTCTACTCATCGTTTTTAGCTGAAGCCTTACTCTGAATTCTGATATCATTATCTTTCCCTGTGTACTTCATCATCTGACCCATTTGTTAAATTATTTCACTTTTGGGTGGGTATGTCCATGTATAGGAAGGAAATGTGTCATTAACCACAGCTGTATAGCGATTAGCAGGTCCCTTTCTTAAACTGAAGCTTTTGGACTTAGGCAAGCAAACGTTTCCCTCCGGCCTTGGACTTTGTTACTTCTCATGTTATAACTTCCCCTTATCAGCAAGTAGCCTTACTTTGCTGCTCGCCTTCCATTTAGGTGATTAGTAAATATATTAACCGTTGAATCCAGTGCAGAGCTTTGTAGTACCGCCTTCTGATTCATGAAAATACTCTGCCTTTAATGTGATAAACACCTCAGGACAGGATTTTTTGGTAAACCTGAGCAGATTGTGTCAGCCAGTTCTTTCACGAATTATTTGCTTTTTCCAGTTTGAAGCTTCCGATAAAAAGTGAGACGCTTTTTTCCTTGCAAAGACCACTGGTTTAGCTCACTTCTGCTACAATACCAGACAATTTGTTATTCTGTTTATAAGTAACATTTCAAACAGATTTTCAAAGGTACAGAGGTAGGGGTTACCCACGCTAATGCTTTTGATTACCTCTGAATTCTTTTTTTAAACGTTGGCTCTCCTCCAGTCCTCCGAAACAGTAGTTGTTTTTATCTTTTTATCTTTGCAAGCAGCTCATCATCTTTCTTTCTGAACTCCTTCAGAACTCGTAAACGTACGACATCTGGGTATCCAGAGTGATAGCAGAAGACAGCTTGAAAAAATAAAAATGAGCCTTGCCTGTAAATCAGGCTGGCAAAGTGCCACCGCGTCAGTAGTTCTGGAAAGCCAGGCTTTTAGAAACCTTGAAGTTCAAATTTTTCTTACCCCAGCGTGTGCCAGACAGTCATAGCTGCTAACCTAGGCTTTATTCTAACCCGTAATCTGATAATATGTGTGTTATTATATGATATAATTTTTATATAGGTTCATTATCGGTTAAATCTATGTATAGGTATATATATAAAGAAAAAGAGAAAATAGGGGGAGGAATATATTCTATACATTTTTAGATCTCCATTTCTGTAATACTGGTCGTCTTCTGAGAAGAAGCGTAAGTATTTTTATCCCTGAAATGGAAATGAACATTTTAGCTTTTCACGTTTCTGGGAGGAAGCTTTTATTCTTCAAGGTAAAAAAAATGCCAACAAATCCCCTGTCAAATAGCACGTGTATTTCCTGACTTTAGTAACGCTAGGTGCTCAGTTTGAGAAAGTCTCTCTGTCTAGAGACCCAGATTTTTTAAAATAGGAGGTTGATGTAAGATCACAACACAGACACCACTGTGCCCTGTGCGTTCTTTTGCACATTAGGAAAAATGTAAGATTTTTCCCATTAATTAAAGACGCATGGTTTATTTTCTTTCCCTAAGCTTTCTTATATTCACAGATACAGTTCCAAGCAGCTGAAGCTGGTTTTTATCCCTTTTCTCCTCCTGTTTCCTTGCAGGCCGTGGGGTGACTGTGTACCTTCCACTGGGAGAGGGGCGGCCGTTCCCACATCGGTGAGGACGGAATCGCTGCACTCGCCAGCGTGGAGTAACGCTGCCATTTCTGCAGTGAGCTCCTGATGACATTTTTACCCTTAAAGGATTGTAATTTCACTGCTTGCTCTATAGCTCAGGGTCTCCTGGGTGGGTTTTGAAGCTCCCAGGGGACTCTGAATGGTATCAGGAGCCCAGAAGACCTGAGAGAGGATATTCAGAGGGCAAGCATATGAAGAGTCTAGGTACTGGCAGCACTTATTTAAAAATAAAGAAAAAATAAACAAGTATAGCACGTGCGTGGCAAAAATGGCGACAAATCATTCAATAATGCAGAAGTGTGCCTAAAGATACACTCTGCGCAAGGCCGATCAAAAATTAAACGCGACACCTGAATTACTGGACTGCAATTTTCTGCCAGAATATTTTTTTCTACCGGAAAAGATATTTCCACTAGAACTTGCCATTCTTTCCATTAAACTACCATTTCCTTCTCAAAAACACTGCAAGGGATAATCGAGATACGCACTTTGAGTGGGATCAGCATTAAACCGAAGAGGAGGGATCGTTGTTTCGGCTGCCTCCTGTTTTGGAACCAACAAAATGTCAAAATATTAAAATTTCCCGAGGCTCCCAAGTTTTAATTTCGCTCTTTTTCACAGGAAGCAGCCGTACGCGGTCGAGCAGATGTCTGCAGGCATGCATGGTATGATCTCGTGATGATTAGAAGGTCACATTTTTCTTATGTTTCCAAGCCAGAACTTCCAAGTCTTTCCAAGTCTCTCTCCGAGAGCTCCCGGTTTAACCTGTAGATGATTTTGTGGTTGCTGTTCCAGTTGGAAGAAGGGATAATTCATTGCACTGCTTACTTGAGAACGAACTTCTGGCCAAGCATCTGCGCTTGAGCAGGAAACTGTCTTTTGCCGAGAGTATCTAGGGGATGCATTCAGGGGATGCGTTGGGAAAGATACGGTGCCGCACACAACGAGGAGCAGACTGCAGCCTGAGGCTTTGGTGCCAAAAAAAAATTACGGTTTGTGCAACAAGGTCAGTTCAAGGCTGAATTTAAGTGCTCTCTGAACTCAGATAATTTAAACAAAGCTGCTATAAAGCTCTGCGTTTCAGAACAGAAATCAGAAGTTAGTAGACAAAGACCATCAGGTTTTTAACACTTTGCGGTAAAGCTTGTGGGCTGTTTGGATAGAGTATTTTACAGAAGTTTAAGAGGCTGGATCGTGCATAACAAGTTACATTGAAATGGACAGGGAGATCTGCTGTCTTCACCTCCTCCGAATTAGAACCAATATTAATGATTGCAATAAATTGCCCCTAAGTAAATAGCTTTATTTCTGCGAAAGCTGGAACCGTTTAAGTAATAAGACCCCCCCTTCCCCTGAAATGCCAGACTCTTCTCTTGAGTGACCACAGAACTTGTTTATGACTTTGCAAGAGCAATGGCAGGTCACAGGGCAAAGCGTTGCGTGAGCTATTTCTGACCTAGCCCTGAAGCCCGTGATGGAGATGTTAAAAACCTTCAGAGCAGTACCATTTATTTTAGATAGCAGTTTACGAGGCCAAGGCTTAGCTAGAAGCTGTTAAGTGTAGCCACCAGCAGCTACCCACGCGTCTAGCGATAGCGCGCTTCTTCCTAGTGCCAGCGACGCTGCGTGACGCTGCCCGTGAGAGCCAGGAGCCGATTCCCATCCTGGGAAAACTCTGCAGCGAGCAGAGCGTTGACCTTACTTGCTCGTCCTGCGTCTGGCTGCCTAGACAGAGCTTCCCGCAGGCTGTGCGATGGGGGACGAGCTACGAGGACCCTGCTTCGCTGGGGTCCGGGCTAATGTCCCGTGGGGCTGCTTTTCCTCTTTGCAAACCCAAAAGAATAAAGAGCAGGTTGAAATAATGTTTTATTTTCCTCAAGGCCTTTTGCTTTTTTTAAAATGTGGCGTATTTCAGCTTACCGGATTTCGATTTCAATGAAGCGTGCTAAAGCAGATTAATGCTTTTCAAAGTGCTTCTGCTGGTGTCCTCCTGCTCATGCAGGAGTGTGGCAGAAACGTGAACACTGAAGTATCTGCTAATCTGCTATCGGGGGGGACGTGTTCTCTGGGACTCCATTTGCCCGGGTGGGACGGAGGAGACGGTGCCCACGTGCTGCTCTGCAGCCCGAGCCATGGCACCAACACTGAGGGTGGGGAAGGGAATCTGACAAAAGCCACGGTGTCACGGCAAGAAAAATCTTCTAAGGCGTTCCAGCTGTTTTCCTTATGCCAGCTATCCCATACCCAAATTGCATGCAGGTGTACAAGCGCTGAAGAAGATACATATCAAAATGGATTATTTTGATACCGAGAGACTTGTACTTTAGCAGCATCGCAAATCCCTCAGATGGGATTTGAGAGCTCGATACCAAGCACTATACGCAGGCACATTAAATGGGATTTGCAGCTAAGCAGACAAAAATAAAAATGAAAGGAAGATAAAAGTTGGGGAAAAGAATATGAGTTTTCTCTCAATATAGATAGGCAATGGAGCCCCAGTGAGACTGGCCTAGATTTTCAGAAAGCATGTAGGAATGCGAGGAGGAAATCTGGGCTGCCCAAACCGGAGACAAAGGGACCTTATTTTGGGGGATGCTGATTCTCAATGTTCCCCAGAAAATCGAGGTCCATTAAATTGTCTCCAATTGGGCAACCTCATCTGGAGGAAGCTGAAATCATTCATGACTTTTGACAGCCTTGCCCTAAGTAATTTGCTCATGGAAACACAAACCCCCTTGCAATATTCAGGAGCCGAACTTTCATCCTCTAAGCGTGCAGCCAGTTTCGTAACCACGGACTATCCTTCATCCCTGCCATAAAGCAGTCCACTGCAGGAAATCAGACAAAGTCCAGTTAATTTTTTCCCTTTAATTCCAGAGTGCCCAAAGTGTTGCTATACAGCTGCATAAAACTAAAATTTGTTCCTCGGCTGCCTTTTTCCTGTAACCACAGAGCGACAAGATTGAAGACTTGCTCCTGAACTCGGCCACAACATAGCTAGCTACCAGAGGAAACTAAAGAGTGAGCATATAAAACAATGCTTTAAATAGATTGTGCGTGTATTTTTAGGTATGGCACTCCATAGCTGTGCTGGTAAGAACTAACACCATCTTGGAGCACCGGTGCTTTCTGTTTGTCTTGCCTACGATGCCCTGAAGCTACCTCCAAAGTTTCAGTTTTAAAATTAAATGGTGCGTAAAGTGAATTGAAAAGAGATGAGTCATAAAAGATGGACGCGTTCGTTAGAAAAAGAGTCATTCCAGGGTATTTAACCATTTCTGTCGTGTGGTTCCCCAGTATCCGACGGACTGGGGAGTTCTGTTAGGGGAAGCTGACAAAAATCTGGTTATGACTTTTGCAACAAAGCTGTTGCACTAAACTGTAAAAACAAGTCAGAGTGAACGAGATCAGAACCCCCTGCTTGGCAAAGTGATGGTGTTATTCTACATTTCACATCTCCTCGGGATTACTCCATTGCCACCATTCGAGAGCAAGTAAGGAAATATGAAAACATCCCGGCTGTAGGATCTTGTCCCTTGAGTTTACCCTAGAAAATGACAGCAATGATTTTATCTACTTGCTTCTTTTTTTTGACGTCGTCTTTGATTTTTGCTGAGCTATGGATACAGGCCTGGATTATGGCTGTATGTTATCATTGTGAGTGCTGTTTGCTTTTTGCTTTTTGTTTCCTCACTTTTTCAGCGTAGGCTGCAGTCGTTAGCGGTTAACAAGTCTATTAGAGGTGCCTTGGAGAAAGCAGTCACCAGACATTTCCATGGGGTTATGAATGCACTCAGTGTCTGAACATGCTCTTTGGCTTCTACATAATAAACCCGAAGAAAAAGAAAAGCTCTGTGTTACTATAGTAACCTATATTGATATAGACTGGGTAGATGGTTTCCTTTCTGAATGACAGATGCTGGACACTGGTAGCTCAGCCTTCGTCACACTGCCTGATTGTGCGTATGCCACACCGTACATTTCTGTCAGCAGTACTTCACATTTAAAAAATAAATATTTTAGAGCAACGTGGCTGATTTCTGCCTTTTTTTTTTTTTTTTGAGTTCATGTAACTTAAAGCACGGTTCAGAAGAAAAGAAAACCAAATACAGTTTAGACTTACCCATGGCAACTAAAGCCAGCATAAATATATGTCTATTTTTAAACCGTAATACTAAGCAGCTCCACGACATACGCTCATCTGGTTAGACTCAGTAATAACCATCCCTGTGTCGCAACTGTCCTTTCACTCCTCCTTAGCCAAATAATATATGAGGTGTTGTAAAGTTTGCCCGTGTGGTTGCGTAGTTGAGAGGGACGGCAGGAGCGGGAGCTGGACCAGCTCCCGGGATGCTCAGGCCCTCCAGCGTTCGGTGAAGCGGAAGGGGGGGGGCTGAGCAGCTGCCCTGCCGCCCGCTTCGGCTGCATTTTCGGACCGCGGGTGTGAGTGCTGAGTTGCTGCGTCTCGGCTCGGGAGCCCGCAGAGGGGCTCAGACTTGTTGCGCTACGATTGACACAGCGGCGGTGTTTCAGCGTGTCCATCTCTCTGTGTGTCTGTTTGTCCGTCTCAAGTGTTGCTTCAACGAAACACTTGCAGACTTAAGTACAGCTAACACCAAAATGTTAAGTAGAAGTACTGAAAAGGGGAGTTTAGAGATGAACCACAAGAGAGAGGAAAGATGCTTTGAGTACAAGCCCTTCAGTACATTAATTGCTTTGAGTGGTTTCTCAAAGCCAGTGCTTAATTTCTGTGCTGTTTTTAGGCTGACGTGCTCCATCCAATGCCTAGGACACCACTGAGCTCCTGGAAAAATAACCATCTAAAACTGCACCAATATCTGAGTTTGGGTCTTTTTTGCATGGTGAGGAGGGATGAAGGAAAGCGAAGAGCGCACTTAAGCTTGTTCCTCTGGAGGGTTTGTCTTCCTGGAATTTGTTGGTTCACCTTTCATCAGAAACGATGAGAATATTGCATGTGATGCTAAAAATTGCCTTGACACTGGTCACCAGTCACTGTAATAAGTAACTGTGTTGTGCAAAACACATATTTAACTACAAGAGCATCCTACTGTGGAGGGAGTCAAGCATGAAGTGAAGGCAGGTCTCTAGAAACGTTGAAAAGTGTTGGAGGAAGCCCAGTAATTTAACTAGTATAATTAGTGCTGCAAATTGTGTCAAAATAATCAGCTGGAGTTAGTGGAGGTGACAACGTTCAGCAATGTTAGGTATGACTTGCTTGTTGCTTCCAGTTAACCTCCGGCTCATGGCATTGCTGCCTACTGCCACAGCATCCTTCTTCCACATAAGGATGCTGAACAGAGAGCAAATACCTTTACTGACATTAAGAAGACAACAGAGGTGCTTGGGGTTTTCAGATTAAGCTCATGGATAAGCCGTGCTTCATTTGTGTTCGTGGTGGCCGTTTTTTTAAAGTTAGAACTTGAGAAGAGAAAAATGGAAGGGAGTTCAGAGGGAAAACCACAACAGAAGGAAAAGGGAAATAAATAAGAGCCCTGCTTAACTTAAGGCCCTGACTTTGTAATATCCTGGCATAGCATACCCCACTATCCCACATCAGAGAATTTTCTTACGTGTCTTTTTGGGGTAGCTGTTCCAATTGATATAACATGGAGCTAAAGTAGGATTTTAAACAGGAATTATTTCTTTTTTGTGGTTTTATTTGGAAATTTTGTTTTATTTTAACATCGTTTTCCTATTTAGATTTTTTTTTTCTGGTTGGTTTTTCCAGCAAATAGCATGACACACCTTCTTGTCACAGTAAAGGCATTGCATATATTTGCTTTTCTAAGCATAAAAAAGAAAGAAACATGTAGAATTGAATTATAATCAAACAACATCCTCTTTAACTAGTACGTTAGGTCATAATATGGATATTATTTTAAGTAACTAAAATGCCTGCCATTTACAGTGTCAGATTCAATTAAACTCACAGGGACACACAAAGTACAAGTTTGTTACGCTATAGTGTAGGCATTTGCATTACAAATTTTGCTTTATAGTTAAGCGTACATGATGAAAATTATTACTGTTGTTTAGTTATGCTATGAAAAACAGTGATCCTCTTTTTCAAACACTTTTGAATTGTTTCTTCCCTTAAAGGAACACAACGAAGTCTTAGTGCTCTGTATTTAAGAAAGCTCAGGCAAAATAAGACCTTGTTCTTACAAACACATGAATGTTTAACTTCATGCACGTGAGCGTACCCCTAGGGTCTTAAGAAACTACTCATGAATGTAAAACTAACCATGGATAGATGAGTTTATAGGACAGGTCCTTGGCATTAAGATAAATTAAGTAATTAAAAAGATTGGTCAAAGAAGTTCTTGTTAAAAGCTCCTCAATCTGAACCAGAAAAGCAATAATGACATTACAAATAGATTATATTTTTAAAGAATAATAAAGAATTGACTGTTAAACTTGTGAAAATATGAGTGCACATATATATCTAAATATACGTATAAAGTTCCAGCCTAAGTCAAGTAAATGGCGAGATAATAAAAAGCGTAATCCTAAAAAAAGTTTAGAATTAATACTGACTGCATATCTGCTACCAAACCTATAAAACTAAGCAGAATTAATTCTCTCTGCACAGCTAATAGTTAAGGAGGAAAAATATAGTTTGTCTTCCTAGGTGCTGAAGCAGCAGTCTGTTTTATATACCAATACAAAGAAAATTGATAGGAGGAGGGGAAGCACATTGCTTTTATATCACAATAATTTTCAATAATTGCTGTAATTTTCTGGCTGCCTTGCAAATGCCAACTGAAATCTGTACAGCACATGAAACATAATGGGAGATAATTTAAAATGCAATGCATATCATAATCATTGTTCAAGTACGCAGTTACAGAATTACATGGACAAGTGTATATTTCATTGTAGCATGTAATCTATCAACTGGAAGACAAGCTGTGTAATATGGGTGACTGCAATCCTTGTCAAGACTTTGTTAAATACCTGGATGTTTTTATGCAGCAGCAATACCCGGTGTCTGAAGGGCTGTATGAATTACAGAAAACTTGCTAAGCAGTTTAAATTCCAGAAAGCACAAGGTAGCCCTGAGTGTCCCCGATGAGCAGGTTAAAATGTGTCGTAGATCCAACTGTTACATGGACATAAGCCCTTGCTTGGGCAAACTTCCAAGCTTCCAGGACTTTTTTTCCTGAACCAGGCAACGTACGATACTTACTCATCGCTTTAGCGTAGCCAGTGGCATTTCCCCTTTGCTTAAATGCCTCGCTGGCCTGAATACACGAAACTTTGCCATGCTCGCTGTTTCCCATCAAATCCTCTATAGAATGGAGGTGTCCAATAATCCTTTATTGGTAAGGAACTGTGAAACGTGGCGTGGCAAAGGCGATCACCCGCACGTGACGTGGAAAACCAGGGTACGGATGTCCGACAAGAGACTGTTATTTTTGGCAGTGACTGTTATGTTTCATGCTCGTATAAAAATGAAGATGACGAATAAGACAAAATTCCCATAATCGCATGCAAAAATATTCAGCTGTGTCACACAAACTGTCAGTCTTCAAGCCGTTCCCGAACACCGAGCTTGTAGACAATTCTTGTCAGGTAGTTTAAAGTTACTCTGCAGTAGTGGTTCCTGAAAAATGAGGTTTTTTAATACTCAAAAGAGCAGAATTTGCAAAGTCGTTTTCTCTAAAAGGGGTGGTTTTTACCAACTGTCATTTTTGGCAGTCTGTTTTTGCTACAGACGTAGTAATTGCCTGAAATGGAGTGCAAAAAACTGGTGGGAGACTCTCAAGACAGAAATAATTAGTTCAGAACAAGGCAAGAGTTCTCGCACCAATAAAAATTGCTGGTTGTGTTTGAACGCTGAAAACCTTATCAATTTTTTTTGTTAGTGAACCAATGGTGCTATTAATTATTGTAGTGTTAATTGAACAATTGGAATTGTACAGTGCTTACTGCAGTTTCTTCCCATACTAAATAGTTTTAAACAAGTTTGTCTTGAGGTTCCACTGCGCTTATTTTTTTCAGTTGGACGTGGAAAGCATCCTTTTGGTTGTGTCTCTGGTGAAGTTCGAAGCCTCCATAATTTCATTAGTTTCTCAAACAGATAGAACTAATGACAAGCATAACCCTAGCACTCCAAAGTGCATAAGAAATGAGCAGAGGAAAAAAAAATATTATTGTGAGTCTTGATCTTTTCATATTTTAGAAGTTAAAAACCCCTTGACTGTAAAACCAAATAGGTGTCATTATGGTATGAACCTACGGAGCAGAGGTCTGAAGTCACAAAAGCTTTAACCAGTCAGTTGTTGTATTAAACTTTATTTCTCGTGCTTTGAATTGGAATTCAAAAACTAGATGGCAATTCCTCACATTTCCTGGGTGAAGTATGTGACATCTGTTGCTCGGGGTCAGGAGATAATCTGTTAGCTGGTATGTTCGACTCTGATCTTTCAGCAACAACAAAAATTAACTTCGGAAAATACTCTCACAAAGAAGAATTTCCAGCCCAATCCATCTAACCAAAGAAGAATAGAGAATGGGGGTTATTTGTTAAGAATTGTGCCTCTCCATTTCCACACAGACATTTGCTGAATACAGGAATTGTGTAAAATGCTGTCTCACAGTGAAACAATTAATTTTGTAGTATTAATTCCCTCCCTGTCTGCCTGCTGACTGTAGAGCACTGTCTAAACATAAAAATAGAATGTTCTGTATTCCCAGAGTGTTTACACTTTAAAAATAGAAAAATTTGTCTCTCACACAGTGCAAGAACTAGAAATCTTAGTGGGCATTTGTCGTGGTTTAGCCCCAGTTGGCAACCAAGCACCACACAGCCGCTCGCTCACCGTCTGCCTGCTCAGTGGGGTGGGGGAGAGAATCGAAAAAAACCTGTAAAACCCGTGGGTTGAGATAAAGGAGTTTAATAGGACAGCAGAGGAGGAGAAAGTAATAATAAGAATAATAATGATAAAAGAATATACAAAACAAGTGATGCCCAATGCAATTGCTCACCACCCACTGACCGATGCCCGGCCAGTCCCCGAGCAGCGATCGCTGCCCCCCGGCCAGCTCCCCCCAGTTTCTATACTAGGCATGGCGTCATACGGTATGGAACAGCCCTTTGGCCAGTTTGGGTCAGCTGTCCTGGCTGTGCCCCCTCCCAGCTTCTCACTGGCAGGGCATGAGAAGTTGGAAAGTCCTTGACCAGTGTCAGCACTGCTTAGCAACAACTAAACCATCAGTGTGTTATCAGCATTCTTCTCATGCTCCATCCAAAACACAGCACTATGCCAGCTACTAGGAAGAAAATTAACTCTATCCCAGCTGAAGCCAAGACAACATTGCACTAATATAACATCCTAGAGCAAAATTTCTTTTCTTTCCTGCTGCGCCCATGTGGGATTAATTATGGATCCAACTGTCTGTCTGCAGACCATTTCGACTCCTTTGAAACCGCGAGAACCAAGCAGGCCTACAGGTAGTCTTAACTGAAGGGCAGAGTAAACCCATTATATTTTTTTGTTGTTGTTTTTGCATTGCTAACGCCTAATGTCACTTTGTTGTCACTTTTTTAGGCACAGTTGTAAGAGAATGGCTAAGCAGTAAGAGATATAAAATCACAGGTAGTTGCAGATGCTCTTTATGGCTGTGCTGTAAGTGAGCGTAAGGTACGATGTCTTCTTAATATGGGAAAGGGACTGGTAAAACCATTCACTGTTTTTGGTTGCTGATGCTCATTGCCAGCTGAATTTTGTGGTGTGTTTCAGCCTCTTCCTCATCCCTACTCTTGAAACAATAAAACTTCATCTCTGCCTCTTCTTTCCCCCTGCCTTCAAATCCGTCAGCTCTATTTCTGCATCGTCTAAGCCTTTACTGCCCACACGGGTTGCTCTCTGCTCACCCATCAGCTGCCTCTTCCCTCCTCATCCTTTGTTTTTATGAATAGTTTCATAGGCTGTTATTGACCAGAAATTAAAACTAGCAGGTAAAAAAGGTAGAAAAAGAGGGAGAGTCAAATTGACTGTCAATGTAGGCTGCAAATGGGAGAGAAATTGGTGCAAGTGTAACTGGTGTAGGGGAAGAGGTGGCTATATGGGTCTGAATGAAAGAGGCAAGAAAAGTGATGATATTTGTGAAATGCAGTTGAGCGTTGTCACGTCCAAGTACAGCCCGGGGCCCTTTTCACAGTTCATTGCATGATTCCTGGGTTATTTTAGGTCACTTAGAGAGCAATTCATAAGCTTAAATGTAGATCCTCGATATCCAAGACATCTGCGTGAGGCTGGCAAGTAGAACTGTGAAGCCAAAATATAACCCTGGGAAACCCAGGGGTCCTGGAGCATCACTGTGAAGTTTCTAAAATAGTACCGGATGCCTGTGTTTAGACAACCGAACCACCCTTGTGCCCTCTGTCATCCCACATATAAACCATGGATAATGGTCTTCCTCTATCACAAAAGAATATTACGAGGTCACTTGACTCTGTTATGTGGGGTATTCAAATGAGTTTACCCATAAATGTTCTGGTCCTTCTGCAGTGAATCTGTCCAAAAAATATCTGCTCATTTCTCTGCAGCCCATGACAACAAAATCTGTCTGTGTCATAACCTCTTTTAGCTTCTAATGGGCATTTTGTCACCAGTGCTGTGCAGGGGCTGTTGTTGGCTAGAAGCAAGGTGTCTCTAGATCACGTTTTCGGGTGTCTCTCGTTTTCCGTGTGAATCATCACATCAGCAAAACTCTATGTTTTCAACCCATAATTTCTGCAAGCAGAAGGGTTTTGGTCTGACCTCATGGAGGAACCCATGTTCAAGGCATAACTTAAGCCTAGGTAGGAGGCACTGGGCTGGATTGGTGGGCTCCTACTCGTGGTTCTTCCACCAAAAAGCTGTGAAGTCTTTAATGAGGCAATCTACTTCTCTAGTGTCTCTTCTTAGAAGATATGTTTTGTTTGACTTGTTTAATTAGATGGTGAATGCTTCATGGCAGGAACTGTCTCTTGCTACGCTTTGATTTATCTCAGTGTGATGATACCCTAATCCCATTTGTTGAGATATTGCATTACTGCTGTATACCACAAATGCAGTATTCATCCTCAGAAATAGTGGCAGTGTTTGGTTTAGTTGAGGGACAGTAACCGCTGCCCACTCTATAGAATTTTGGTCCTATGAAAATCAATGGCCAACAAGACAACCCAGGCAAATTCTGACACTTAGCATGCTTTATAGTATCATAGACTTGACTATATGTTAAAGTACTCATCATCCTGATTTACTATCCTTCAGTAATTCTCAAGCTGAGATCATGCAGTAGCTAAAAGATATCGAAATTCTTGATATACAACCCCAGAAATATTAGCTCATTATTGGCATTAACATATAAATTAACACTTCAGGTTAAAGAGTCAAATGAAGCGTCAATACCCCTTGAAATAGAACTTACAGGCCTCCAATCTGTAATAAAATAACTCTCATAACACAGATTTTTATCAGGTCTCTAAATGGCTGTATAGGAGAACTGCAGGTGAGTAAAAATTTCCAAGGTGGTGTTGCTACTGAGCGAACATCTGTCTTTTAAAAGCCTGCTTTGAAATAACTTGGCTGCCCATTAGCGTATAGGACCATAATTCAACGATGCGGATGGTGCACAGTCCTTTGGCTCCCCGCTCACGCACATGCCGGTGTTCGGAAAGTGGTGGAAAATGGATTTTGAGTAGGGTAAAGACATAATACCTATGTGGTGACCGGATACGCCGTATGCTTACACCAGACTTCCTCAGCTTTAAGATCTCATAGCTGAATCAAACAGAAACAAAAAATGTCTAAGAGAGCACGTTTAGATTGAATTGTCTGTAATTTGTTGGCCAAACAGAACAGTAGCCTGAAATGAAGACAGTCCTGGCAGACGTGCTGGATCCTGTTTGTATCAAGCAAATACAAGAGCATCTTTCTGCCAGGGCCCCCGTAGCAGTTTCCCCACGTGTACCGGATCGATGTCCGATGGTTGCTCTGCTGCCGGACATCCTGAAAAATCTTCTGAAACAAAACAGCGTGAGGCAATTCCCAAACTACCGGGGTGGAGAAATTAATTCAGACTCATTGAACCATCTCTTGCTTGAACATTTGTCTCTCCAGGAGGATTGTGAAGTGCCTGGTCTTGCCTCTTCCAAATGAAGAGGGACAAGGTCACACGAGTCACTGCCACAGTCCTCAGTGGCCCCCGGAGGGGTTTATAACCATTTCTTTGGTTGCTACAGTGACTGTGCAGCACCATCTCTAATGACAAAACACAAGCCATTGATTCATTTCGGCGAGGGACAAAAGACAAGTTAATTTTAAATATCCCCATTTAATACAAGGGCTGTGGCTGACATCAAATCAGAGGGAGTGGTGTCTATAAACCAGCTTTCTCCCGTTGACTGGCAGTGGATAAACCTGCCTAAACCAATCGTTAAGTACGATCTTGCTCAGCATGATGCTCTGAGGAATTCTTAATGCAGCAGCCAGCAATTCATTCTACTTACAGAGAAGCGGACATGTAGAAAAATAATTCACTATAAGGCTTGTTTAGTCATAAGCTTCTTTGAAGACCCAGAGGCAAAGGTCTTTGGCAGGAGAGCTATTGCTCTTTCGGTATATTGGAACAGTATCTTTAAAATCCACTGGTGTATGCAGTCTTTGTGGAAGGTCCCAGGCTGATAAAATTTAGTCTCTATGACTTTATGAAAAAAATGAGTACAGACTGAGCAATTACTTCAGCAGTGTGCCTCATCCATGAGCCAAATGGTCATCTTCAGGGTGAGAAAACAGGTTAGTGCCTGCCTTTTGTTTCTCCTCTGGAAAAATTCATTACCAACTTTTTCCAGTTTCTGGGTGGATTTTTTTTTTTTTTATTATGCTATTGTGGCTATATAAGGACACCTTTTCTGGACGCATAACAACGGTCAGCTAAGCCAAATGGGGTACATGAGAGCAGAATGTCATTCCACACGATAAAGCAGTGGCACATAACCATTTTGCAGACAGCATTAAAATTTCAGTCATGTCCTGTGACTGAAAAAAGAGAGAAGAATTTTAAATAGATCCAGAAATGAGCATGATTAAAGACACAAGGGTCTTCTATGTTAGAAGTAATTTAAAACATTAATATTAATTACATTTGGAGAGGAGGAGAAATATAAACTAAAGGGTGATATCAAAGAAGTGAGTCATGAACTCCTGTTTTGCTTAATAGGAAACTATTAAATTGAAGCAATTAATTTAGAAGCGATACGGGAAATATTTCTTTATATAGCATATCACACGACAATGTATCACTCTAACGTATGTAAACTGGGCAAATATCTTAGCAGAGCTAAATGAATTATCTTTGATTTGATTAAGAATGAATGTTGCTTTTACATTAACCAGGTTAAAACAATATTACCCAAGCCACCAGTCACCACATTTCACACATAGAGATGTTTTCCAAAGGGGAAAAAAAAAAAAAGGAGAAACCAACCCAAAAAAGCAAAGAAACAAACAAAAAAAATCCATAACCCCCTCCTCACCAAGTTCTTCTATTTTTATAGCTTGGGATAACACTGAGGAGTTGGTATCCCACTTACCTTCATGCTGCAGATGGGTGAGAAAAGGTGGTGTATTCATATTAGTATCTTAACCCTGCAGTGAAACCTACGTCCTAGGGGACCAGTTCTGGCCAGGCTGATGTGAATGGGAGTTTTACCTTTCCATAAGGGAGAGGGAGTATGATCCAGCCGGGAACTGCGTGGAGACTACAAAATAAACACCGTATATTCCCTCTTGTCGGCAGCTGCCGGCTAGGGTCAAGTCATGGGAAGGGTTTAAGATGTGGGATTGGTAAATCAGCATCGGTTTCCAAAATACCACACCAGGTGGTTTACAGTAGAATACGTTGCTATTTCTGCTCGGCTGAAGACTCATTGTAGAAGATGAACAAATCTGTCTGAGTCTTCTTGGAGGAATGTTGAATTTCTTTGTTTCCCTTTTACTGTTATTTTAAATGTATTTATTGCTGTTTTGTGAAAGTTACTACCCTCGTACACAGTAAGCGTTACAATATTTTTGCCCATCTACAGAAGCGAACATTTCTCGCTGCCTGTGTATGTCCGTAAGGGCTTCCACCCGATGGCAAATGGTGCAAGACCTGCAAGGCTGAGCAGAAATTGCAGACTTCATTTCTTTTCAACATCATTTGTGGGCTTTGCAGTGTAGTTGTTCCCTCGTTTGCTGTGAAAGTCTCCAAGCTCTAAATGTGCCTTTCTCTGTGTCTTGGGATGGCGCAGTTCATTAGACTCCTTTTGGCTGAAGGCCTGTGATTGTCTTCTGGTTCTCAGTTCATTTGAGAAGCTGTTGGCAATATTTTGTGCCTCACTGGTGAACTGGCAATGTTATTTCCATCTCAAAACTGGGAGCTGCGGAGATGTATGAAGACTCAAAGTTACAAATGAAGTGCATCGTAAATTAAGTTAACTGAGTATAAAACCAGCAAAAATAATTACTTACTCACTAAGAAGGCAAGACCTGCCTTCCCTCTCCAAGCAGGGGAAAGCAAGAGAAGGTGAACGGGCGATGCTGACAGGTAGTCAGTTGAACACTTGAGTTGGAAAAGACACTGGCATGTCTTTTGTAGGAATCTAGTTCAACAATATCTGCCCAAGATTCTCTTTCACTTGGATTTCAAATCAAATGCAGAAACTGAGTATAATTTGCCAGAATGTCTCTAAGGAATGTCTGCATAATTGCATATAGGCCATGCAAAACTTAGAGCGTGGAATACTCCGGATAATGCAACAGAATATATTTATGGCTAACAAACTGAATTTTACCAAAACTGACTATGCAGAAAAGAGCATTCCCTATTGGGCAGCTTTAAATGGTCATAGGTAGACTTGCAAGAGAAGTGTTGGAAGTCATTGTGCCTAGGGGTCACTTAAAATGGGCACAAACTAAAAAAAGACACCAACAAAACAACAGACACATCCCTCCGCTGCTGGGACATGGAGTAGACAACCTAACAGTTCTGTTCTGCCTCTCATTGCCGTGATTTATTCTCTGCAATGGCTTCATGTTGGCAACGATTGTGCTGAGCTTCATTTTCATCAGCTGTCTTCTCTGATAGTCGTTTTTTACTACATACTACAATGACCTGATTTTGAGCTGAAAGACCACTAGGGGTTTTTTTTGGGTTGCTTTTTTTTAGGGGGCTATTAGTGTCTAGCCCAACTTCATGGCACTTTGAAATTACCAACTTGCTTATCAGTCTGAATCTTCTCCTTATCTGTTCCTTTCTTCAATTCTTGTTCATTTCAGCATATTTTATGACCTCATTACTATTTATGTTTCAAAGTGTATTAAATCTAGCTTCCACATAAGAGAAAAAATTAGAAAAGACAAGCCACCCTCAAATCTATCTATATGAAGAAATTCACAGAAACCAATGCTACATGAAGACAGTTTGTTACTTAGATATTCATGCTCTAGCTTTATTGATGTCTTTGATGTTATTTATAGCCTTGTTATGAATCAGGGTTTTAAATAAAAATATAGTTACGGTTTATTTTCATTTTCACTTTAATGTCTCCTGTCTACATGATCGTTACTTCAGAACTTAGCATAATTACATAGGAATAATTAATCTCCAACTGAGATTTGTTAAGCGTGAGTGAGAAGGAAAAGGTGTCTGATTGCTACCTTTTTGCTTTTCTGATCTTAGGAGTCTCTGGAGCCTAGGGTGGCCTCTGGAATAATTATGCGTGGCCTTGGGGCTGTGTAAATTGCATTTACTTGCCGGCATCTTCAGGGATTGTGCGCACAGTGAGAAGCCATGAAGGATAGATAGAGGTTGAGCTATAACCCCTTCTGTCTGGCTGCCACCCTCTGCTAGAGCCAAGCTGAGATGATGTAGGTAGATCTCATCTGTCCAGGGAATTCACCCATGTTGGGCTGATCCTTCCAAAATTGGCGTATGCTGGAGTTTCAGGTCTACAGAGATATGGAAAGGCTATTCCTACTTAGTTGTAGGTGGCTGTTGGGGATGTACTGTAGATCCTTTCTGGCCTGCAAGCCTTAAGTTTTTTCTCATTAAATCAAACGTAAGGTGAGGAGGAAACCAGGCAGGTGTGGTTCAAACCTGGGTCTTATTAATCTGTGGCGTACCTAGGGCATCCACTCAAACCTAGAAAGTCCTCCTGGGCCTAGCAATGCAGAGATAGACAGAGATGCCAATTCTGGACCAAAGGTTCAGGGAATCAATGTAGTATGTTGTCTTCTGTCTTAATTCCTAGTGGCTTCACCTAATTGATTTCCAGCTATACGGTTCAAACCACAGCTTGCCTCGTGGCTAACTCTCGGGTATGTTGAGCTGTCTCTGTGAAGGGCTGCCCACCTCAGATGAGCACACACACTTCCAGTGGGATGTGGTTATTGAGAATCGTTGTGATTGCATGTCATATATCACAGATTCCTCTGTTTTCCCAGTACCATGCACTCCCTCATCACATGTGTGAAAAGGAGCCTGCTTTCACGTCTATCTTTCAGGCTGAGATAGTGAAACCCACCCATTTCTTAGTAATTAGCAGTACAAGGTTAAAAGCCTGAGGTCTTAGCAACATTGAACGCGGTTTCATTAGGCATTGGATATCGTTTGTTTTCAAGAGACGCTGTAACGAGTGAGCTGTGATGTACTGTAGTGCTTAAAGACAGCCAAAATGAGAAGACCACAAAGTCATCAGTGGAAGAGCTCAGTTAGTCCCTGCCTTGCCGACGCGGTGGTGTTCGTTCACCAGAAGTTATCTGAGCAGCTGGGCTTCTAGCGCTCTTGTACCACCTGGCAGACTTCACATTCAGGAGGTACTGTGATGTTCAGCTTCATAGGGTTACAACGAGCAAATGTCCGTCTCTGCGCATCCTGAAAGCCATGAAGTTACGTTCTGTCAAATTTTCTTCATGCTGTGCTGGAACAGGAGTAGTGGGAAGATGTATGGTGGCGTTAAGCTAAAGCTGCTGGAAAAATTTCCATCTAGGAGTTTTGGGGATGGAAAACAAGGTTTTCTGCTGATTTTGTTTTCAGAATACCTGTTTTTCCTTAAAGACTTTTCCCCGTGAAGAAAAAATATCAGCTTTTGAAATCTGAATGTATTTTGACTGAAAAATAATAACATTAATTTGGAAATTTCACTCTGATGGGTAAGGGTCAGTTCTTCTTTTTCTCTCCTCTCCTCTGCAAGAATAGATTTAGGAAGTTTTGGTTTATTTCTGAGTAAAAATTAGAAAGTTCCTTCAGAGTAGACAGAATGGTGCTTTTTAGGAGAGCGAAGTGGGATGCCATCACCCAGGAGAAATAAAGACAATCCTTAAAATCAATGTTGAAAGCAACTACTGTTTGTTTGTCTTGTCAAGTTAATTTTAATCCAGATCAGTTTCCTGATCCAATTGAGTGGCCACACAAATGCTTATGCTAATAAATGCTAATTCATCTCAGAAATGAGAGCCTGGGGGAGGGACTACTTCATTGAGAAGCAGTTGTTCTCCTATTATTTTAAAAGTGCTGTATTTATTATGTATTATTATGTATTACGATTTTCATGCCACACAGAGTACATCATCAGTTGATATGCTGACAATAGAGTTGCCTGAAATTACCAAATTGTCTGTAAAACTATTTTGTTAGACGGTAAGAATATGGATTACTAGAGATGCGCAAGTCATCCAAGAGATAAACATCTTTAATTAGTCTTGTCTGTTTGTTCACAGATAGCCTGTAAATTAATATTCACAGTTGACTGTCATGATCTTTTAATCAATAGATAGTTCATGAGCAAATCTACTGTGAATATTCAGTTTTTTCCAGCTGAACTAATACATGAGTTTTGTAATTGAGATTATCGGATAGGATACTGTATTTTTCCTGTACTGTAGCGATATTAATTAAACTTCTTATCACAAGTGATTGGGAAAAAAAAACCACTGGGAATATTATCTCTCAAGAAACATAGCAGGAAAGAAAAGAATATCAGATGCTTCTCTTATCAAAAGTTGTTTTATGTTAGATAGATAGATAGATAGATAGATACATGGATGGATGAATAGATCGATAAATCAATCTTGGAGAAATACACAGCTTCTAGCGGAGGTCCAGCTCTTTTTAGAAAATGCTTACACCACCAGTAAAGCCCGTTACCTTGTGGAGTCTGCTTTATTTTAGACATTTCAACAAGAAGTTGTTAAATTACCTCACAGAAAGTACACAAAGTAAGGAAGGGGACACCATTTACTTGCTAACTTTTCTGGGTAACGTGTTTCCCAGACTCCACTTGGCAGAATTTCCAGGGACATCTTGGGCTTTTAAAGTATCGTCAGGTTACATGATCCCAGATGTTTTTCCTCTCTCCACATTCACAGAAAGTAAACGTATGCAGGTGGTTTTGATGCCATTTATTCAAACGAGCATCTAAATTTTTGAACAACCTCTTTATCAGAGGTTACGGGAATCGTGTTCTCTTTCTATTCTCCGCAGTCAAACATTTCATAAAGTATCTTTGATACTGCAAGTTATCATCCCGATTATTGGCATAAAGTAAATGAGCGTGGTTTTGTTATCCGAGCTGAGAAATATATGCTCAGTGCCTTGCCTTGCTGTCTTAGTAAAACACCTCTTCTTCTTGGAAATGTTTCTACTCTTGTACAACTAAAAGAGTGAAACATGCAGTAAGGGAATACCTGTTATTTGTATTAAGTCAAGATTTTGTTCAGAATCTCACAAGAATAACTTTTTTTTGGGGTAATTGATGCTGTGGTTGTCTTATTAAGATGTCTGTTCTTGCCTTCATTTTGCGTTATTCTTGATGTGACATATCTCATTAGATACTATTTTGCTGGCATTAATGAGAACACTGAATTCTGAAGCCGCTCCCTTTGTCACAGTTTCTCTTGTAATATTAATGACAGTTAAAAATAACTAGTTCTGTTTCATCTGTTTCCTCTGCATCGCTTCCTGCGTGTGCTGCCTGCGTTTTGATTCGTGTCTGTGGCAGACTGTATAGGTCTCCTATGGCCATGAATTCACTGACAGAATATTTTGCCCCATTGTTCACTGCTGAGTGTGTGACGGAGATTTTTCTTTCATTATAGAAGAAAACAATCACACTGGTGTTTTCCACACTCTTCTCTCTGGTAAAAGAGTCATTTTGTTCTTACAGGCCCAGAATAAGCTTTAGTAAATTGAGTTTTGGTTTAAGTAGAACCGAGTCTTGTTTGCTTTGGTGGGAAATCTGGGCAGCAGAGCTTTTCTAGAGCCAAGGTTGCCAGAGAATGATGGCCCAGACTATCTACACAAATGTTTCTAGACCTCAAACTGGACATGGGATGTGTCAGAAATGCTCATGCTCCGGTCCAGCATGGGATCAGGATCAGCTGTCATCTCCTGTTGTTGGTCGGGAACCACGTGAAATTTCACAGCCAGGGGCATCTCCTGAGCAATCAGAGTTCCGCTGAGATTGTTGGAGACAAGCGTTTCTCGATATTACCCCCAGAAACACTTCCATAAGTGTCAGGATGCCATTTAGTGACAGACAAATAAACTGACAGCAAGGCTCTTTCAGCCTCCCAAATCTTACAGTTCACAGAAAAACCAGTGGTCACCAGAAAGGATGCATGAAATACACGCAAACGCGTGATTTTGAAAAAAATCACTTTGATAATGTATTTCTGCATGCAGAATTGAAATGATAAAATAAATCTTGCAAGCCTGGCTAGAATATGACTCTGTAATCATTTTTGGGAGGGAGGACACACACCGATGGTGAACAGAGGTGTGCTGTGGCAGGAGCGGTGCAGTTTATCAGCTTTCTTCATGTTAGGGCTGCTTTAACGCCAGAGCAGCTCCAATGATAGCCAGAGGATGTACTATTCTCAATGGCACAATACCCTTAAAGTCTTTCTGCAGTTCTTATTTCAAAAACCTCATGATTATCTTGTGGGTATGCATTACTGTTGAAAGAGAATATATTTAGAAACAACATCTACTTTTTTTGCTACTTCAGCCGGAATCGCACCGGATGGCCTCGGTGCGCATCCCTAATCTACAGCTGTAGATGTCTGCAAAATGACTTAAATATTTCATTTTGCTTTTTCCGACTAAAGCATGAAATCATATATTCCCCTCTTGCATCTTCTCTTTCCTCCCTTAAAATACCCTTCCTGTAATTTTTCCAGAACAGAAATTTTTTAATTGATCTGCTAGAGTTTTTGCTTCACGCCGCAGCAAAGGAAGCCCGTAGCAGCATACGCACTTCATTAAGCCCTTTAATTCTGTCTGCTATCCCGCTGCACGCGGCTTCGCATTGCCATTTGTGGAATAATCAGCACTGAAGCAAACCAAAAGAGGAGGGGGAAGGGCGAGCTAAAGTCTGACACCGGTGACAGAAGACAAGATCAAATATAAATAGATGTGAATCACCACTGTGGCATCACTGTCAGTTTTTTGTTGCAGAAATCACTGCAGCTGCACACAGGGGGGGAGTTCAGAGCAAACACAAATCCCTTCTTGGAGAAATAAAAAGAAAAAAAAGATTGCTTCTCCATTGTCCAGGTGTGGTCTTCATATTACTTAGAAATAATATGAACGTTACGTACATACATGCATACATATATATGTATATATGTATATGTGTGTATATATATATATAAAAACGTATAATACGCACACACACATATATATTTAAACTCCTTAATATATATAAACTCCTTAATCCCATGCATTAAAGAAAATTTATATCAGTTGGAGATGGAAACACCAAACCCATTTTGGTGACACAGACCAAAGCTGAAAAAGAACATACTGCGTTTAAAATGGGGGTGGTCTCAGAAAAGAAAATGGTATTCATCTTCCGCAGGGACCGAATGTATAAACATTAGGCGGAGACAGGAAAAATGCTCTGCATGCTGAACTAGCTCAAGTTTATATGAGAAATTTTAATTAGAGAGCAAATTCGATGTTTCAGTAGGCTGCAATTGCAATTTTAGAATTTTCTTGCTTCAGCAATTCCAAATATAGCCCTCAAGACATCCAGTTTCTCTGTAATAAGCCTGTGTCGAAAGTTAACAATGAATACATCTAGTAAAGCCACAGAGCATCTAGGAACAGAGCCTAACAGCGTTTCACCAAGTCGCTCCGAATCCCCCTCGCATTCCTTTCAGCTTGCTCTGTCTCCATGGGCCAGCTGGGGGGGGTGGGGGCAGAGGGGAAAGCCTCGAAGCCATCATTTGGGCAGTTCCCAAATTAACGATGCCGTGTGAGGGGAAAGTGGTCTGGTGGGGACGGGTGGGGTGGTATTTGAGGGGTGGCTGAGGAGCGCTGCCTGCGCGGCAAAGCAAGGCAAGGCAAGGGAGCGCCCATGGCTGGTTTTACTCTAGCGAGGAAGCGGGCAGACATTTACCTTGACGGTGATGTTACTGAGCCGCTGAAAGCTTCCCCTGCACGGTGTACTGCAGAGCTGAGAGCCCTTTGGTAAGGGCAGTTCTGCTCTGAGTCTTTTAACCTATATGTTTTAATGCACTGTGTTATAAATTCTTCAGAAGAGTCCTGGTTACCATGCACTTAAAATAAAACCCGAGCATTTGCATAGTCACAAAATGATTTTTCTATTAAAAGCGAACGTTCAGGTCCGCGTGAGCACGTATCCAGCCTGATCGGCGGCTCCCTGAAGCCTGCTCTGCACCCTTCAGCAGCACTGAGCCCCGCGGCTCCCTCTTTGCCAAGGGGACGAATCCAGCCCCCGCATCCGTCCTCCCTTCTGCGGGGAAAGGTGCAGACAGTACAAGAGACGCAGATGAAACTTCTGTGCAGCCCCAGAAGCCTCGGTCATGTTTTTTGTCTCTGGGGAATGGTGGTTTTGACATAATTTAAGGCAGCCCAGCTACAGTCTGGAGGCCAGCACAGTGCACAGCCAGCTCACAGCCTGCTCCTGGCTCTACATCCTGCGTGGGCACTGAGATGTTGGTGCTGGGGGGGCCAGACGACGGGGCAGGGGGAAATGTTGTCATTCCCAGTTTTCCTGAAAGGTCTGTTCAAAAAAAGTAGCGTATTTACCATAAGATGGCTTGTGCAAAATGGGCAATATGTTTTTCACATTGCACGGCAAGTTGCTATTAGGAAAGCAAATGTAATTAATGGCTCATTTTCCTAAGAGGTAATTTGCAGCCAAGAGACGACGTTAACGTCAAAATTCTTGAAGACTTCACTTCTGTGCCTTTCTAAAGAAGTGCACTTGTATCTGATGAACCCCCTTTTCAAAAGCAGGTGACGGATGAGCACTTGATTTTGCAGCAAAGCTTATGTTTAAATTTTTTTTTTTGTTTTTTTTTTTTGTCACAGCAAGCGTTACTCCTTCGGTCTGGGTTTCCCGCGGATGGGAACTCATAGTCTGACTCCTCGGTTACACAGGGGAAAGTCACTGGTCCCCGCTAAACGTTCAGTGGCAGACTGGGCACCGCAGCTCCAGTGCGGTGATTGGCATGGTGAGCTGGACGGGACTTGATAAAGATTTAATTACTGTCTTCAGCTCCCTAATGGGGAGGTTACAGAAAAGATGCAGCCAGTCTTTTCTTCAGTGTGCGCTGCAAAGGGAGGAGAAGCAACCGTGGGTCATGGTGCAGGAAGGGCGATTCCAACTGGGTGTCAGGAGGACAATTTTCATAGTGGTGGTGATCAAGCACTGGAAGGGGTCACCCAGAGAGGAGGTGGGATCTCCATCCTTGGAGACTTTCAAAACTCCTCTGGACAGGTCCTGAGTGACCTGACCCGACTTCAAAGTTGGCCCTGCTTTGAGCAGGGGGTTGGGCCAGTTGAGCTGCGGAAGTGCCTGCCAACCTATATTTTCTAAAAAAGTAATTATCTATAAAAATAATAATTTTTTAATAATTTTGGTATTTTAACCACTGTGCGGCCACATGTCCCTTACTTCTGCCAGGGTCATGCCCAGTTTTCTGCATTAGAAGGAATAACTTTGCTACACGTCCGCATCTCTCCGGTGGTGGAGAAGAAAGAACAGCGTACCAAAGAGACAACGTCTTTCATGCAGCTATCACACTTGCATTCTATAACACCTTTCCGCCTCATTTCAGGAGCAATAAATGTCGTTACAAAAGTAGCGTGCCTTTTTCCTTATCCACAACCAGCGTGTCAACACCATATTTAACTTACATCGCTCTGAACGTAGCATTTCATCTTAATGAGCTCTTTTCCCTCCTATCTTCTCTTTATACTTTATGGGAGAAATGATTTTGAACCATTCCCATTTTCTCTCCGTGACCGCTGGCTGTCAGTGTCTGTTGTAGCTTAAATGGTGTGGGACAAGGTAAATTTAAATCCAGTCCAGCAAATGGCTGTCATCAACACATTACAGCCTCAAAGTCATTTAGAGGATTCAGAGCAGCGTAACAACAAGCAATGTTTAGAATAGGAATCAAGAAGACACCGGGTTAAAAATAGCACGTTTTGTGAAGCCACTAAATGTGACCATGCGTAGGTCACCCCGTTTTCATGTGCACCAGCATCGCTAACAGCGGAGTGGGATTTTAAATAATATACCATCGACCGGGATGCTGCATACCTATTGCAACACGCGGTCACTTTATAGTGGATGCCCGTATTGTATATGGATTGCATTTTGCATGTAACGTGGTAAGCTCTGTGGGGTTATTTCTTATTTAAACCTGCAGGAGAAGACCAGGAAACCTTTAGACAACACAGCAATTTATCAACTCGTACATGTTTTTGGAAGAGGGCCACTACTTGTGTGATTTGTCTGCACAGCCCAGGCACAATGTTAGGTGATATGTTCTGCTGCGCTGGGCAGGACCAGGAGAGGCTAATACAGCAGTGTAAATGTACGACAGGGAAAAGATTTTAACATGTTAGTTGTATAGGCTGAGAAAGAGGGAAGAGTTCTTCTTAAACAAGATTGCTTTTTAGTCTGGAATGGTACACGTAGCGTCCAACATAGTTTGAGACAATTTGATTGTGGCTTTTTTTCCTCCCCTCACTCAAAATACATCCAAAATAAAGTAAAATAAAAAACCTGAATGAAATTTAAAAGCTTATTTAATGTAGACAATTCCTGTCAGAGGCCTCCTGAGCCTTCAGCTTCTCCCGTGTGTACGAGTCAGAGTACTGATATTTTTGTCACCTTGCCTCTGGTCACTGTACCTCCAGTGCAGCTTTTCACCATTGCTTTGAATTCACTATAGTGAATTCAAATGTGCTTCGTGAAATGTAAAAATGCAATTAACACCCAGCCAGGTCAGTGGGGCACGGGTACATTACATTCAGTTTTATGGGGTAAGGAACTGCCAGCGCAGAGCAACGGGGCATGGCTCTGCCGCTGGATAACGCTGCAAGTCAGCCCTGCAGAGCTAGCCGTAAGCCTGCTATTTGGGCATGCGTTTCTCATCCCGTCGCCGTGCACGTATGCGAGATGTACAGGCATGGACACGCTCTGGGACTCTCCTAAATTTAGAGTTTGGCAGACTTTAAAGTTCTCTTCTGCACGCTGCACTATATTTAGAAGCTGGGCCTCCAATAGCAACTCCTTTCTCCTCTATTCCCTGCTTTTATACCTTTTGAGACATATTTATACGTTGGTCTATAGTACCTATTGACTAAACACGTGGAGGTATACTGCTTTCATGCTATTTTTTATAGCAAACTAAATCTTCAGATACAAAACTACAACTGCTGTTACAACCACTAGCATAAATATATCACAGAGATCTTTTCTTGGTGTTTGGTCCATTAATCCACTGCAAAGACCAAGAGGTCTTTGAAACAACACCTTTTGACTTTGAATTTCCAGCTAATGTAGCTTAGGCAAGACACTTCTGCACAGCCAGGTTGTGTTTCTCAATCCTGCTCCTCATGTACTGATGGCACAAAAGGTTTCACAGCCAGCTGAAGTCCACCCCTCATCCATGCTTCCCCTGGGTGCCACAGCTGATTACTTGACCCAGTTACAGTGGGAATTGTTTAGGCCACTGAGAAGAGGGAGCATCCCCAAGCCATTTCCCAGGACAGATTCGGGTGCCTCTGGTTGCAAGTCCCCTCCTCCCACGTCACACTTTTCCCTTCTCCGGGACTTGAGCTGTTGCCTCTGCTCAAATGCGAAGGTGCCGATGCTTTGACAGGTTTTCATTAGAAATATTGCCATTTACAGATATATTTTGCAGGACTATTGAAGGCAGTGTTTTGTTTAGTTTAATTCTTTTAACCAAGTCGGAGGGGCACCTTTACATCTTTAGCCTCATTTAAAGGCCGTCAGGGAAACTTGGCTCACATACTCCTAGAGCACCCTGGAGCTCCTTACGGCATCTGTTTTTCTTAGGAAGACAGGTAACAACCGCTGGGAAAGTCTGTGCGTGCCAGAGGAGAGCACCGGGCACGTTTCTGAGGAGCCCCTACCCCACATGCTGGGAATGGCGCGTGCCGTGTCCCCAGGTCTCCTCCAAAACCCAGTGTGCCAGAGGAGCCTGCGCAGCCACACTCTGGTTCTTCTTTTAAGCCCGAGGAGACTGAGCTGGGCTGGTTCTGCAGGGAGGCCTCTGTCTGGTGTGGCCAAGAAATTCTCCTTTCCCCCTCCCTCCTTCTCTCCGGGATTATCTCATTAGGGAATAACAAAGAGCAGGGTGCCAGCAGGCTGCTGGTACGTGGTTTGGGCACGTCGCTTAGCCTTGTGCCTCAGGTACCTGCGAAGGGTGCCAAACCCTTACTAATGTTCCTCTCAGATTAGGTGCTGGTAGCGTGAAATAGCTGATTAAAGTTATACCTCGTCCCTTTCTCATTCAACATTTCCTTCCCGGAGGAAAGGGGTCTGTATCGATACACGACTCAATGGGAAAAGCTACTATTCTTTTCCTGAGATATCTTAAAATATTTAGTTCGTTTTTCTTCTCTCCTTTTCCTTCTCCTTCAAACTCCCAGGGCTGTATGGAGCCCCAAAACACGTATAGCTCTTATCTGCTTCCACGGGGATCCAGATACCCTTTAAACAGCGGTCGGAGTATTAACAGCTCACGGCAGAGCAGAGGAAGGCAATTTAACACAGCAAACAGATCAGGCTGGAAATCTGTGAAGAGCTAGCTTGTCTTTTTTTCTCCTGCTGCCACTAGTCTGTCTTCTGCCTTCCTTTCTCTCGCTCACAAAAAGATGGCCCTATGCCAGGTGCCCGTTTTGAAGGATGATATGGAAAAGTTCTGGAGGATAAATAGCAGGTAGAGGTGTAATCTTAAAACAAGTTTTTTTGAATTTCAAGCAAAGCCTGAGTCCTTCGCGCAGGAGAAACGGCATCTGTAGGCTTTGTCAGAGCAGCTTTCACTGGAATCACAGAATCATAGAATGCTTTGGGTTGGAAGGGACCTTTAGAGGTCATCTAGTCCAACCCCCCTGCAGTGAGCAGGGACATCTCTAACCAGATCAGGTTGCTCAGAGCCCCGTCCAACCTGACCTGGAATGTTTCCAGGGATGGGGCCTCCACTACCTCTCTGGGCAACCCGTGCCAGCGCTTCACCACCCTCGTTGTAAAAAATTTCTTCCTTCTATCTAGCCTAAATCTCCCCTCCTTTAGTTTAAAACCATTACCCCTTGTCCTGTCACCACAGGCCTTGCTAAAAAGAGAATCAGGGGACCCACTGCAGAAGTGGGCGCTACTGTCTGGGTTGGCATTTCCCCCTACCCAAGGAGCACCCAGGGGTCCCAGCTGGGTCCTGGTCCTGGTCCCAGTCTCTCGTGCACCGCCTGGGAAACACAAATAGACCCACAGGTTCTCAGGCTGGGTCACAGTGAGAAGTTCCCTTGCTTACAGCTGACGTGGGAAATGGAGCTTCTGCTTTTCTCAAGCAATGCAGGTCCTTGTACAGGGAGGAAAGGCTTGCAAGGAGGGCTGTTAGCAGAAATGGTATCTGAGCTTGCTTTGAGGGAGAGGTGAGAGGAGAAGGGTGACCACCTCCCTCCCTGTGCCACGGCTCTCCCACCAGCAATGCCGAGGCAGGTAGCAGCAAGGTAGGAGGCTCAGTGTCTGGTAGGATTCTCAGATCTCCCCAGTCCAACCAGCACCAGAAAATTACTTCAGCTGCCACCCTCCTTGCTTTTGAGGAGATGACCTTGATGAGACAGAAGAAGCGCAGGCTCCATGCTTGCTACCGAAATGCTGTGGCTGAGGGTGGTCCAGAGGGCACGCTGCACATGTTCCAGGGAGAGAATGAAGGATTTATTTTCTTCTGTCTCTAGTCCAGAAGTTTCACAACTAATAAATTAAATGAATACTTCCAAAAATGAAAAATAAAAATCTCTGGCCCACAGAGCTCTGAAAAAAGAGTCACATAATCTTTCAAAAGATTTTTTCCATAGTCATTTATTCAGATAGCACCCAATAAAAATGCAAAGCTGGATTGTTTTGAGTGGTGGGAAAAGTTTTAGCTTAGAATAACATTAAACAATCAAAACACAGTAAAAGATAAATACCTGGAGTGCAATTACATTTTGCCAAATGCAGACATAGTCATATATATATCTGACACCTATAGCAGTTTGGAATTGTATGATCCTGTAATATTTCCCAGATAATTAAATACAGCTAAGATTTGTGCACTGCGCAGCAACCCGAGCCGAACTGCTGCTCATGTACTCCTGGATGCTGGGGGTGGGTGTGTGTTTTCGCCGTGAAAGCGTAACTGAATAATCACAGCGGTCAATGAGAATCTGAAGATGAAGATAGAAGTCGTCAACAGAATGCCAACTTAAGTCGGCACTTAAGTGGCGATCTTTCAAGTCTTTTCTCCTTAAAATAAAGGAGATAAGGAAAAGAAAAATAGGTAGGATAGTTTATACCTTTCAGATTGACTTTTTCAGGGTGTCTTCAGAGGGAAAAAACTCCAAACCGTGCATGGGTCTTTCAGTTCTTCAAAGACCTATGTCCTGATACCACAAAACACATAGACCTGGACATGAAATGAAATTAAATTAGGGTCTCTGCATTCTGCCTAGGTCCAGAACCTGAAATTCAGAAAACTCTGAAGGGGAATCTCTTTGGTTAAAGGATAGTTCATGCATTCGATGTGTAGCGCTCGCTCTATCTGAATTGCCCTTTGAGTGAGAACTGCATTTCAGGTCTTCGTATTTTGTCCCCTGGGTAAGAGCTCTAATGACTTAGCTACAGAGTTATGCTTACTCTGTGAAGAATAAGGAGCAAAGACAAGAAGCAATGCACTTAAATTATAGTAAGGGAGATTAAACATTAGCAAACCCTTTTAAAAGATAAGGCTGGTAAAGCACTGGACTAGATCGCCTCAGGAAGTTGGGAGGCCTCCAACATGAACAATCTTTTAGAGCATCTGCTGGAAACTCTGTTGGCATATTTGGTACTGCCCCAGGGTGGGCCGTGAGAAGGTGTGGAGAAGGGTAGCTTGGTAAATTAATAAAAAATGTCTCAACGAAGTGGTCTGTGTAAAGTTTGTTGTGTGCCTTTTCACTGTTGTTTGTAGAGTCTTTATTGTGCAGTCTTCGCATTACTAAGGTTCGAAGAAAATTGCTTGAAACAATGGGTTGTACCTTCAGATTCCGTTATAAAATTGTCCCTCCGCTCTTAAATGTTGTCTCAATATGTTTACATTTGTGTGTGATATATTGAGAGATTGCACCTCTAAATACACTCTAATGTTACTCCTGAAATATACGTTCATTTCTCCAGAAAGTGGTTGTCATCAAAGGTGCAATTTTTGACAATGATTTCCACAAAGTGGCTATTTTCCATACAGAAGCTTGATGCAAGCTGCTAACTTGGTTGACACAGGCTGTCAAATTGCTACCAAATGCTTAGCTACTATGGAGCTGTGCTGAATTAGATGCTGTGAGCCAGAGGTAAAAGCTCTCTTTCCAATCATCCCTCTGTCTTCCAGAAGACAGGCAAAAAAGCACAGAGTGCTTCAGAGTGGGCCAGGAGAATTTTATGTTAAAAATATTTCTCAGGAAATGTGGAGATGACACCATCATTTTTGTAAGAACACATCTTATCCTGTGAGAACACATCTTATCCTGACATTTCATAAAACTTTTCCATAAAGCTGCTATTAGGAAAGTGGAGATGAATGAAAGTGAGGAGTAAGGAAGGGACCTGTTGACAGATGGAAGCATTAACTACATACCAAAGCTACACGAGCTTTGCCGTGTCGGCCCGTGGAAAGAGAAGGGATGTGTCTCTCTTTCTTCTTTGTAGCCTGTAGACATTTACCACCCTTCGGTCGGATTTCAATACTCCACCTTACAAGGGTGGAACTTCATTGGTTTCAGTTAAATTATTACCAGTATAGATATTGTTATGCTTTTGGTGACCCTCCAAATTCAGTTTAAACCACTGAGTTTTACATGGCTTCTACTCAAACCCATTACTTGGCATCTATTCAGTTGAAACTTGGTCAAAGCCTGACATCACCTCAGCATACATTTGTGAATTTGCAAAAGATGACTGTTGGGTGATACATGTCCTCATCATTTCCATTACTTCCTAATGGTAGGTGTATAATAAGCCAAATCTTCCGTATGTAAGTCAAAATAAATTTATTAAATCAATTTATGTTTGATGCTATACCCATACGTTTTTTCAGACTATGCTATTGGTCTGCATGCATTTTAAGGCACAGGAGCATTGTGCCTATGTCCTGGGAGCGCTTATTGACCAAATACAGGTCAGCGGATGCTTAGCAAGCAGCTTTTGTCTTTTGTAATTTTTCTCCAATGAACAATGTTCAGTTATCTAGAGTTTTCCAGAAAAACAATACTAAACTATATATACTTGAGACTTCAGAGCTCTATAGGTGGAGAAAGTTTGACAAAAAGAAAATTAAAAGCTCTTCTTTTAAATGTATCCATTTAAAAAATGGAAGTGAGACAGTGAAATGTGCTTGAGGAGCTTGCCTTCTTGATTTCTCTTTGACTATTTGTGCTAACATCAAAATCATACCCATCATGAAACACAAAACAACACAATAGCAGAACAACATAACACAAAAAAACCAGCATAACACAGAAAACCACAATAGCAGAACAACAACCCTGGATATTTAGAGGATTACACCCTAGTGTTTATTCAGGATGTTGCACCTCTTTTTTCCAGAATGACTAAGGAATCTTTATGGAAAGTTCAGTAATTTAGTGGATTAATAACCCTTCTCAGACATTTCTTGATGTGTATAAGAATATAGGAAGGACAAAGCTAAAATCCCAGAAGCATGAATGTTTATATTTTCAGTCATTATGGAATAAGAGGATTGCTACTATGTCATATGAAAAACATAGTATGCAGATTAAGAAAAATAGCATCTATCAGCTCCACCTTTGATTGAATGTGGTCAACAACCTGAGCCAACTTGGGTGAAAAGCAAGAATTATACCTCCATGAATATTTGAGGCTTATTTCTGTGCAAAATATCTTGGCCGCATGCCGGTGAGCTCCCTGCCTAATATGTGTTGTCTGGTGAACGTATGGACCATTCCCCTTCTCGTGACACAGTATCTGCAGTGGATCTCAAGGCATAAATTGCTCCTGAAAACTTCAGGGAAGAATGACGATGCCCACTTCTCTGGCAGCTTCGTTCCCCCAGCACTGCCAGGGAAGCAAACTTAAGGCTGTGCTGGGTTTAGCGCTCCCACCTTCTCCATGGAGGCAGCACCACTGGGAGCACTGGGACTGGAGGACGGAGCTCTCTTGCTGCTGACCGCTCACCAGCGGTTCCCAAGCAAAGGTTTGAGAACCAGCAATATGCAAGCAGGAGGGTGGTGGAAGAGAAGGACAGTGAGGCTGTAAACAAGGAGGAAACGCTAATAAAGTCCAGAAATGTGACTCAAGGGAAGCAGACGGGGGGGAGAGGTTCTGTTAAAGAGAATAAAAAAGTAGACAGGGAAAGGCTGGTGGGGAGTCCAGAGTGAGGGCACAGGATCTTGAACAGCTGTCCAAGTGACAGAGCTGCCTGGCAGATTTTGGGGGGTAAGTTCAGGACCTTCTATCACTGCAAAGTGTAGAAGTTTTCTTATTTAGTGCCTGGCTACTTGCTTATTTCTCCTGCTGTCTGATTGCTAATTTAGATATTTTTTTCTATAGTCTGGTTTGAACAGCTATGGAATGCATCAGCCTTGTTTGAAGAGGAGGATTATCACAAGGGTTTCCCTGAAGCACTCCGGTTCTCCACGTGGTGCTAATAATCCTTCCACAACACGAACCTTGCAAAGTATTTCAGAAGTGCATATCATTAATACAGCGAAGTTAGCAAATCTACAAAGAAATCAAATCTCTTTTCCTTTCCCCTCTTCCCTTTTTTCCAACTCTAGCTTTAAAGATAGGTCAAGGATTTTGCAGGTGGGATTATAAACTTAATGTGAAGCTTTAATTTAGAATATAATGTATGGAAATATGCTTTTAATATGTGTGTGTGGAGATTGTTTTTATCAGAGGAAGTATTCTTCTGCCCCGGGGTTTTTTTTTTGTTGCCTCGACTGAAGAAAATGAGGCTGTTAATTTTGAAAGCTTTAAATGACGGCCTAAGCCAAGCCTGACTTGATGAGGAAAAACTTTGTGCTGCTGCTCACCGTTCTCCCACAGAATTTAATAATAACAATAATTACAGGAATAATACAAAATGCAAGCAGGCAGCAGCATCTTTGCCAGCTGGTTTTATAAAGAAGCCTGAAAGCTCTGAAGGAGAACGGCAGAGGCAGGTACACCAGGTACACCAGGTACACTGGGAGATGGTCCTGCTCTGTACGAGGCAAGGGATTTAAGCCTTGCTTTTCATCCGTTCACACCGGCAGCTAGTTTTGTCTCCAAAAGCCAAAAATTTTGGTGTCATGCACCTAATTTCTAGCTACTTGGAGCCTTTAATGGAAGTCTTGTGCCTTTCATGCAAGCTATGGTGCTTTGCAAAGTGTAACTTAGCCACGTCTAACGCTGCTCTGCTTTTACGTTAAACTACATAACGACGATCTGCTTTAACACTTATTTTCCTTCTGCTTAGTGGTTTGCACCCCGTATTAAAAAACGTCAGTTTTGTATGACTGCGTTTCCCTGGACTCGTGGAGAATCGCATGGCTTTTGCACGCTCTGTTTTGCTAACAAGAGGTATGGCTGTAGGTGATCTGGACATTTTACTCAGCGTATACTAAGTTCAAATCCATTGCTTTTTTTCCCACGCTTAGCCCAATTTTTGGCTGCGTCAAAGCTTGGCTTGTGGGTTGAAGAGTATGCGCCCGGCGTGCTGGGGAGTGCTGGGGGAAGGGGGGGACAGCTGAGAAACATATGGCTTCAAACCACCTTTTTGCTTTCCTTATCCTCAAGAATTGCAGGGGCTGTAAGTTTAGAGTACCCCCCAGGGCTTCTTTAAATTGCATCCAGCTGCAGTGGCCTCTAACGGGAATAGTCCATCATAGCGGTCAGCAACATCAACACCGCTCCCAGCCGCAGTTCCAAAATACGTGGGCTGTTGGCTGGATTACGGCCATCCCCCGTGGCTCTAGGTATTATTATTTCTCCAAACATATTGCTGAATGTTGTGCTATTGTAATAAAAATGTAGAGAGAGAGTGCTACGAGCACCCCATATTAGCGAACCCTGCAAGGTGACACAAAATGACAAACTAGACCATAATCACAACGCTGTAAAGAGACCTCACTTCATAAAGGGACTTTAACAGTGCACTTCAGAATATATTCTTAATGGGATTAAGGTCACCCAAGTGATATGTGTGTGACATGTTATTGCGTGGTGTGTCAATAACAATTAAATATCATGGGGATTACTCAGTCATTTTCAAGAACAAGTTAACAATCAGGGAGCAGTCACTCAGTAAACCACTTATAGACTCGAAATAACAGCTTCTTAGCCTACTGTAAACGTGGATTTTTTTTGCTAAACTGTTGTAAAACATGAACAGTAACATACACATTATGTGATGTGTATTATTACGCTCAGGAAAGACATAGCAAATGCTAACTTAAACTGAAAAGGAGCAAATTGAAAAGGCTTGTGTTGTTGAAGCACCATCATCTAAATCTAGCACGGGATCTGAATTAAAGATGTCACAGCGTGAAAGGTCAAAATCATCCAACAGCTTCTCAAAAGACTTGTTCTTTATGGAATATGAATTCTCTTATGGGAGCTTGCAACCTCTTTCCCTCCTCCCCGAAATCCTAGGAATATTAAGAAATGCACAAACCAAATGACCTATGTAGAAAGATGAATGAAGCTATTATAAAGAGATGATGGCCTGCAGATGGGGAACAGTCATCCTTATTGTTGCTTCCCTCTCACTGTAAAATCTAGGAATGAAATAATGATCCCATTAAAGTCAAAGTGAATGTAGACAAAGAAATGGAGGGTCAGGATTTTCACCACTGACCTCTATATGCCCAAACTCGAGAATCTCTCTTGACAAACCCAAACATGTCTATATACTTCCATTATTCCTGAGCTTGCAGAGGTTCCCATAGCTCATGCATTTCTCTTCACTGTCCACATCTTTGAAGGCATCTGTCCACAATAGACCCTGGGCCTGCCCCTGTAATCCCGTTCCCTGCTTGCGCGAGTGGTCGCCTACCTTCCACGCAGCGCCTGTCGAAGGACACAGCGAGCATACCCTGAAGTAACAAGGGTTGGTTGGTTAAGTCCCCAGCCTTTTCCCACCTCCCTTCCCTCAAAACCAGTCTAATTTTAAACTCTTTCTCCCCCAGAATTCATTACTCATCCCACCAGACCTCTGGCTCACAAGACATTTTCTGCCTCCCAAGTCCTGGCTGGAGGCTATATCAGAAGGCACGTGGACTAGTAAAAGGATAATTAAGAATTCATCTCTGTAATAAATTATTTCACATTGGTAAGCTTAACTCCATGAGATTTCTTCTGCAGAATATAGCTGATTTCGTACTGGAGCCTCAGCAACGGCGGGCAGGCTTTACCTGTGGTCTCACGTCTGTCTTGGCAGCTGCGGGATGTATCTACCAGGCATCGGTCCTTCACTGCGTCACGAGATGTCACAGGGTTTTCCGCATACTCCATGCGTTTCATGTGGACTATCCCAAGGCCTGTGCTGCTGCTGAAGGTTTCCAGGACCGTGCAGTAATTCGCCTGTATTCAAACAGGCCTTTTTTAAGCTAGCAGCCTGACACCATGCCTCACGTTTGCCAGGGGGGGATAACTGCGTCAGATATAGTAGGGAGAACGAGCACTGGTGTTGCTTGTACGTAAACAACACTATTATACCGTGTATAAACTAACTGTGTTTCTGACATTAAACGCTCACTGCCATTTCTGAGGAAGAATCACCAGTCCCTGTGAAGAGTTAAGTCCCTTTTTCCTTAATCCAGTAGGGCTCTACTGAAATATAATATCACGGGGTTTTGATAGCAGTGGAAGAAGAGGCACAGAAATGATCAGCACGTTGGAAAGAAAATCTGATCAGCAACCTTTGCGAGTCGTCCCTGACCCCCCCCCAGATAGCTTCCCATCCATGTTGTGCCTGATTTGGAAGGTGGACTTCAAACTGGGCCTCCTCTACCTTAAATAAATGCCTGCCTTAATCGCCAGGGGACTTGCTTACTGGCTTTCCAGCTCTCCTTCTGCCTCTCCTATTTTTTCACAACATTCTTTTGGAAGGTAAAGTAAAACAATATGTGCCATTATGAAAAAACAAAAATGCTTCCCGCCCAATACTCAGGGATGAGAGCATGCAGCTGATGGGAAATAGCTGAATAAATGTATCTTCTTTGATCTGCATATTTCTGTGCCCTTTCTGTGTTTGTGCTTCTTCAGCAAATGGGGTTGGAAACACTCTGAATGCTTTATTTTTTTAATATTTACACTGCAAACACAACATGAAAGCATTTCGTTTGAGACTACAGTCATTCCAGGAATACCAAATTCAGCCTGGTTCACCTAAATTGTAGGCTTTCAGCCCAACGGGTGAGACCAGCTCAGATTTGAATCTCGAGCGCGTTCTTCGATGATAAATTGTAGTGAGAGCAGACTTCAACCCTGTTTTTTTAAATTGCTTATGATTTCAAAAACTCATCAAGAAGTAGTGCAAAGTTTTGCTTTTGCTGATGAGCCTCATTTTGTGGAGTTTTCCCTAAAATTAAATGGAATTAAACAAACAAACAAAAATCTTCAGTGGTTCAGCTCACAGTATCAGAAGAGTCAGCGGTCGTCTGAGGGAAGGTTAGTTACGTGGGTTTCTTTTCCTTACCTTGGTTTCTAACTTACCTTGTTTTAAACTTTGTTCTAGGCAACGCAGAGCTTTGTGGGACATGGTTTCCTGCATCTCTTCCGACAGCGTTGCAGGGCTCAGGAGGTCTGACCAGTCTTTCCACTTCTTCTTCGAGTTGCTCTGGCATCACGCTCAGTGCCATTGCGCCCTAAGTTTTTGTCTGTGCCTGGCGAATCACTCGGACCTCTGACTTTTGAAATACCTCCTTGTGAGAAAGCAAGGGACTGCCAAATTTATGGAGAATCCAGACTTTTAGCTCAAGTTAAAGAGCTGAGGAGCGGTCTCCCCAAACTTGAACTGCTGTCAGCTCAGGCCGGGGCTTGCAGGCATTTGTACATTTTCACCCAGCTAGGTGATTCCATAACTGAAACGCTGAAGAGTAGGAATTCACAGGGGTGCTACGGGTGAAAGAACCAAGGCAAGCTGATAAATGAGGGGTGGTTACCGAAGCGAGCTGAGGGAGACGTACAGTCTATCCACATCGACGCGATGTTCCTGTTTAAAACCCAGAGTAAAGTTACTCTTGAGGATAAAGCAATAAAGACGAAGACCAGGAATGAGGCTCTGAGGACCTCTGCAGTGGGTGTGAAGGGCACAGTATGTGGAGGCGATGGCAGAAACGATAAATCACAGAAGGACCAGAGTTTGGATTCAGTCCAGAGAAGAGATACTACTCTCAGAAAAGATGCTCCAAAAATGAAAGCTATTATTAAACACACCCAGAGATCAGAGTAAGGTAAAAGGAAAGGTAAAAGGAAAGGTGTGTGTTCCCTGAAATGAAACAAGTCACTGGCTGCCTTGACGAGGCTTCACAGGGAGCAGAAGATGGAGGAAATCAAAGAGGAAACGCTGTTTTAATGTCCCCAGTTCGTTTTTATATACAGTACAAGAATCAGTCACTTGCACTGTTAAATGCACTAAAAGTTAAAGTTTCAGCTTCTTTTTCTTCAGAAAGGTGATTCATGGAGTTCTGTGGTGACGAGACAAACTCTTTTATTCTCCTCCATCGAGCGTTTCACTTTTCCTGCAGTGTACCCTGCAGGAAACCAAAGAGTTATTGGGACTGCCAGGATTTCTCTGTGAGGATCAGTCCATTTCTATTCCCTCTTTCTGTAAACTTTAATTGCTATTCCCTTTTCTGTGATACTTAAATAACAAGCTATAGAAAAGAGAGCACAACACTATGATCAGAAAGGGAAAAACAAGGTATTTCCCGCGTACCCTGTAGGAAATACCAGCCACTGCAGCTCTCAGTTACTGAGAGGCACGTAGTGTTCTCCTGACTGCAGCATCTGCCTGCGCTAAGAGCTCCACATAAAGAAGAAAACACGTGTTCCTGGTGGTAGGCGATCAAATGGAAGCAAAATTATTTACTGCTGTGCATAAGGAAATACACACACAGTGAAACAAGAATAATAATACCTAGTGTTAAGATATAAAATGCTGAAAAATGAGTTTTCAAATCAATGAAATATTTGCCCAGGATGTTGAATTTCACATTAGAGTGTCAGCTAAGCTTTCTGAATGAACAGTGGTCGAGTGGTCGAGTCCCCATCCCTGGAGGTATTTAAAAGATGGGTAGATGAGGTGCTTAGGGACATGGTTTAGTAGTGGACAGGTACGGTTGGACTCGATGACCTTAAAGGTCTTTTCCAACCAAATGATTCTATGATTGTATGAACAGAAATTTTTTCTTCATCAGGTTAGAGATATAACAAAGAAAGGGTGAAGTGGTATAAGGTATAATGATAAACAGGCTACATCACGTAGTGATGTGATGTGCCAGGATCATCATCCATAAATGCATAACTAGCTATTTCCTGAGGATTATAAAGCCAGACTACTGTTTCATGTCCTGGTTTCCATGAAAAAAGCAACAGAAGTAATAAAATTTATCTCTTCCAGTTAAGTAAGAAAGACAAATGTTCTCTAGAGAAAGACTGAGCTTTCTGAAGACGTACGTGCTTGTGGGGGTGTGTGTATCTGTGTGTTTGTATACGATGCCGTGGTTAGCTGCGAGGTTGCCTCCTACAGAACCAGTCATGCAAGAGGTTAAAAAGACTGATAAGAGATAAAGCTGAGGTTGTACAATATTAGAAATAAGAACATTTTATATAATGGATTATGAATCTTCATATCCAGATCATTGACTCTTACGGTCCAAGCTAGGATCAACACTCTGCTTTACAAACGATTAGATATTCCCTGGCTTAGAAAGAACGAGCTCCTTTCTGCCGTACCAGACAAGCGCTCTCATTGCCAGCCCTCGGGGCCAGCCACTTGCTTTCCATCTTCGACTCTTGCTGGAGCTCTTCCACTTTGCGAGAATGGTTAAATATCCGATAGGTGAAAAAGAGACAGCCCGCAGCCTGACCAGCAAGGCAGCTGTCGGAGAGCTGGGGAAGGGATCAGGTCAAGCAGGGTGAGGAAGTAAGCATGGGTTTTCCACTGTTTTTTTGTAGAAACAGGAATTTTGACAGATGGCTGTGTCCAGCCCAGGATGATATTCTTCTCAAAGCAAAAGAGAGAGTCACCCCAGGAAAGCTCCTACTTCACCACCAATCAAGTGAGTGCCCAGGGCATTTCTCTGCCTGATTCAGGCCAGCCTGCTACCTGACTGTTTTGCTGTTTTCTCGGGACGGAAATTCCCTGCTGGACCTGAGAAATCTGTCATAAAATGTCTGCTTCTGCATAATTAATTGAAATTACTGTTGGCCACCTTCTCTGAAGATGTACAGAGCATCTTCAATTAATCATTATAAATTCTTTACTACTATTTTGTTATAATATGAATATGGGGGGAGCACAGGATTTCTGTTGTTTTATGGAAAATTGGTTGTGCTAATGCACCTGTGTATAGGATGATGCATTGAGCTGCAATTTTTCAGGCTTATAAATACCTATATATTGGCATACAGCTACTTACAGCATCTGTGCATGTCCTTCTCCACGTTATGCTTTGTTTCAGATTACAAATCGCTATCTAGTGTCTCTAAGCAAGTCATTTGTAGTTATAAACACTCTGCCATCTATTTACAATAGGCGCTAGGAACAAGCTGGCTTGCGAAACCTGTGCCAAAAGCCTTAGTTATTTTGCTCAGGATTTCACCCTCAGCCGCGGGTCTCACAATTTCTGCTTATATCTCAGCTGCTATCAGCCTGGTAGCTAATATTTTATTTGTTTGTCCTAATCAGACTCATATGTATTTAAACTTTTTCAGCAGAATTTTCTGTGCTTAGGTTCTGTATAAATATCATTCTCAGGTTTGAATTACATTGAAAAAAAAAATCATTTATACCTGAAAACATCCCCAAATATGTATTTTTCCGCATAGAAGGTCGTTAAAGCAAGATGTTTAAAGACAGGTTTGTCCAGCACGGATCTGCCATACATCCATGGTCTGAGGCTAAAGCTTTTGTGAACCATATTGGCCGGTTGTGAATTCTGGGAGCCTGAAGCCTTTCCCGTGCCCTGATTCTGGGGAAATTAAACCAGAGACCAGTGCTTGGAGGGAAGCTGCAGTGTCTTTCAGCAGGGGAACTAGGACTCTGGGGTGTCACTAGTGTGTGATGCAAGCAGCTAGATCGGTCAGAGATTTCTTACAGTTCACCACTGTAATGAATTTTAATTCCCTGTCCTTTTTTCTGGAAGCAGGTCTGCTGGGGATGTCAGCTGTTTTACGGGGCTCTACTTGTCCCACCTCTCATTTCTCTTTGTATCAGTTTAGTTAGCATAAACTCAATTATTTACAAAATTGCTCTAAGTTTTCTCACGTTCTTCTATTTGTGGTGATGTTTTTTCCTCACAAACCAAAGAATCACTTATGGTGGCTGTGATTATACACTAAAAACCATGCCTATCTTTTTCCTGAGATGTATTTTAGGTACCAACCTCAACCCACGTGGCAGCCTTCTCTCTCTAGGGATGCTGACTGCACAAATGGCTGTTCTCTTTCTAATGGGTTCAGGAAGAACCTTACTGATGCATCAGAAGAAGAAAAATACCCGACAAGAAACACCTCCCTGTAGGTAAGTATAAAACCATAGAAAAGTTTAGGTTGGAAGGGAACTCTGGAGGTCATCTAGTCCGGCCACACGTTCAAAGCAGGACCAACTTCAAAGTTACATCACATAGCAAAGTTTCCATTTCTAAATGTTCATCTAATTAGACATAAATTAAATGATACAGCCTTTGAGTGAATGTGTTCTGTTTCATCTTCCAGCAAAGGTTTATCCACATCCTCTCCTATCTCCTGCCGGGGGGCAAGCGGAGTGTTCCTCCCAGCACGGATCAGCTGTATTCTGCACCCCCCTTTCTCTCAGAGCTGTTACCAATTTCTGTGGCACTACATTGGCATTTGCACCTTGTCCAGATTAAGAGTAATAAATGTTCCATTTACTTTCAGGATGACAGTCAATTAATCTTCTGCAACAACGCTGTTTTGTGCACCTGTAAGAAATCCCCATGACGGTGGTGTTATGTCCTCCTGGTCTGGAGTGCCTTTGCTGGTGGTTGCACGCTGTTGATAAGGGCTGTTAGTCTCAGTTCTCACATCTTAGCTTCAATTAATTTTCCCGATAGACGAGGATCGTTATCCTGCTTCTGGGAGGCTCCAGGCTGAGCTCCATGGGACCTAGATCTCCTGATCTGAGACAGATCTCCGGATTTTCCCTGCAGGTCCAGGAATCTGCAGCTGTAAAATGACTTTTTAAAAGTGATTTATTTCAAATCACCTGCTCAGTAATGCCGTTTTAGCACCCATAGCAAACTACTGGAGATGCTGCCATATAGATCTGGTTTGTACAACAGTGTCAGGTCGACCAAGGAACTGCCACAGTGTTTCAGGCTCTTTCCTGACCAGAAGAGGAAGACTGCTGCTGCCACTAACGTCTAGGTGATTTTACCTCTGGCATCTATCTTGAAAGCTGTCTGCAGAAGCAATAGTGGAGGAAAATCAGGATTTTGTCATTCCTGAGTCTGGGTTTGGGTTTTCATATTAGCAAGTGTTCAAACTAGCAGTGTTCCACAGATAATGAGGGATAGCACTTGTAATTAGCATTTCACTCTGTAAGAAGTGATGAGCTACGCGCCCAGTATTCCTGGAGTTCAGAGGAACTTTAAGTTTCAGCCTGGCAAGTCGATATCTCCAACAGATTAAGAAAAGCATGCCAGCTGGCAATTAGGGCTTTGAGTCCTGGTCACAGCGACATCTGCTCTCCTTATCGTGCGCTTCAGTTCTCCTGTAATCATGCATGGCTTTCCCTCAGTTCAGAAATCATTCAAGCGTTTAATAAATAGAAGTCAGCGTATTGGAACCTCCTGCGTAGGCTGATATCTTGTCAAGAAGTTGTTGAGTCGCTTCAAGTCACCGAAGACTTCGTTCCTGACAATGGTCCTGACAATGACTAAGTCACACAGCACCTCTTCGGTTGTGTATCCTTAGTAGTGATAAGGGGAACAGGAAAAAGTGAGCCACAGTGAGGAAAGCACGTGCTTTGTCTGCTGTTTGCTATTTCGTGCATCCTGTTGCTCTTTTTATTGTCAGTATGGGTGAGCTGCTGTTATTGTTGGATTTTGTTTTTTTTTGTTTTGCTTGTTTTGTCTTGTTTTTAAATTTGTTTAGCACTGCACCTTGCTCTTCTTATGCTAGGTGTGAGATTTAGGAGAAAACAGTACTTCAGGTGCTGTAGGTGTGGATAAAATTACAGCTGATCAAAGCGCTGATACTCTTTTTCTTATTTATTTAAAATATTGTTACCCAAACAGGCAGAGGTGATAAATCTAAGGAAAAAAAAACATGCATTTTTTTCAGTGAAAAACAGAAAATAAAAAGTTGTTGCCAAGTTGTAGAGTAAAACTGCAGTGCAGCACGCCTGACTCTGTCCAGACTCGCATCCCACTTCTGTTTTCCTCCTATTCAGGACATCTGTTTTCTGTGGCAAAGACCTTCAGAAATACAAGCTGTAAAGGGGACAAGGCATTTAGCCAGTTTCTTGATCGGGATGTTTGAAAACCCAGACCGTGGGAGTACCTAATGTAACTACTGACTGTCTTACCCTTTGTAGCCTACATATACGTGGCTGATAATATAATGCAACATATTTCCCCTTATACGCACCCTTATAAGAACTCTCTGAAGAACTTGTTCTATGGACAAAACGAAAAATCTTTTTCTAAAAAGTGATTCAGCTGGATTCAAATATGTTTTTCAGGTTTCCTTTTGGCTTGAAAAAAGTAATTTGTTTTAGTCTACTTCTAAAAAAAGGATATTATGATATTAAGTTGTCATCTTAAGTTTCTACTAATACAGTTAGGAAGAAATGTATCAATACTAAAAGTGATGGATAATAACATTTTACTTCAAATATGTCAAAGTTTAATTCCTTGACTTTGCTGCTTAAATAATGTCACCCGACTTATCAAGAAAGCAAAGAGTTTTCATTTCCTCACTCAGGGAAACTCAAGACTTCATAGGCTCAGATATGAGCGCTGCAGAAAACAGCATCACTTTTGTAGCGACTTGCGAGGCAAGCCTTGAGGACCTCGCTCAAACCTATTTTTAACCACATCAATCTCCCACTGGTTGTCCCGTCTCTTCCGCCACAGATATTCCAGGACTACTTTGCATCTTTCAGATTTTTTTCTCAATAGTTTCATTATTAGTGTGGGAATCAGCTAAAATGAATAAGTCTGTGGAACCAGGCTGCGCGTATTGTTTTGCCGCGTGCCACACAGCCCTCCTTCTTCTAGAAAGGAATGAGCAGGCTTATCGTGAGAAACTTGTTAAACCGAGAGCTAGCAAGTCTGACCTAAAGCATTTAAAGGAAATTTTTGATTCATTATAATCATTCAGACAGACAGTAGTTGTAATTGTTCATCATTTACATAGCGCTTGTGAAATCACTCCTAATGATTTTAGGGTAGCGCTTTGACCAAGTGTAAGCTGTGGGATAAGGATATGGATAACAAGGAAGATTTAAGCAAATCCTCCAAGGGGGCTTACGGTTGTATGACCTTCAAGGACTTTACCTTCTGCTGACCTTAAACTCATCATCCCTGAAGGGATAACTGCAGAGATATCAGGACACTAGCAAATCTGGTGGCATCAGACTTCTACAGGCAGAGTCACTGCTAGGCACTGAGGAATTAATTCAGTCAACTCACTCAACCTTGTCTTTGATTTCCATTTGTAATGAATTGGGGCTTTATGGCAATAAACCTCTGACAAAATCAGAAATTTTAAGTCTGTATTAAGGTTTTAGGGCAACACAGAGAAAACAGGAAGAAAATAAAATCCTTGAAACTGCAACGGTTTAGTATATCTCTAAAATCAAATTACATTGAAAGAAATGTTAAATAATTCTGGATGGAGGATGCGTCTGGAGAAGCATTTTAGATTGTAGCATTTTTCTTAAAAAAAGAATACAAAACCGAAACTAGAGAGAGGCAATATATTCCTATGTATATGACCGCTGTGGTCAGCATGGAGAGAAGCCAGTCCGAACAATATTTCAGTGGAAGGCAGCTGGAAACGAGCGCTTCCCTTGCACATTTCCACTTGTGCTTATCTGCAGGCAGTAACCGAGACCAGGGAACCTGTACTACTTTGTCCTGGGCTAACGCAGTGGCCCATGCAACCTCACTTAGCATCGTTTGAAGTAGCCAGCAGCCTAGCCTAGGCTGCGAAGCACATACGTGAAGATATGTGTATAGAGCCAGGGTATTATCTGCTCTTTCACCATTAAAGAGCTCTAAGTGCATGCTGTAAGGAAAATGATGCTCACCCAACACAGGGATGAATGTGATATAGATGAAAGACTAGATTAAAATAGATAGAGAAAATATTTGTTGCTGGCACGCTAGGCAGCAAATGGAATTAGAAACACCTGTACGTCCCGTACATACTTACATCTCTCCTCAGATTGTTGTTCCACTGATAGAAACCACTTGTATTTGAGATTGGGTGTGGATGAAGCTAAAACAAGGTTCAAAAAAACAGCCCAAAAGGCCCTTCATGCGTTTTTTCCTTTTCCTCAGGAAAGGGAAAATACGGCTTCTCCAAAGGCATTACATCAATGGTGCTAAGGGTGATACGCTAATGACTCACGTATGGCAACCTTTCCCTGGGCAGCCATGCAGACGTTAAACAGACACCTCTTGCATCCATTAGCTTTGGTTCCCTGATTAGCCTAGGGTGCATGAAAGTGTCAGAGATTTGAGCCATAGCCAAAACACGTTAGTCAACGAGTGTCCAGTTTTTAAAGTGCTCTTCCAAGACGATGCCGGTGTGTTACGTGGAAATGGTACATACAGATTCCATACCTGTAAATGCTTCTCTTCTTATCAAAGTAGAGAAGCTGCAGAAGCACAGTAAATGCAAATACATTCACACCCTTTTGGGGTCAGCACCCCTTCGTGAGGGCAAAACTTCCAGAGCAAATGGTATGAGGATGGTTTCTGTTTTCAGGTGACGTTATTTGATTGCATGGGCCACCATACCTGGATGGTTTCTGTTTTCAGGTGATGTTATTTGATTGCATGGGCCACCGTACCCATCTACGCTGATCATCAGATCTAGTACCTGTATTAGAATCCCGTTCTGGGATTCCTGCTACTGAGCATGTCGTGTAAAGAGATATTCAGCTTTACTCCTCATCTGCCCACTCGAGGTTGAGAGTCTAAGGAAGATATCTAAGGAAGCGTCTAAGATTTCTGACAGTGCTGCAAAACTCACGTACCAGACTTAAAGTATAAAGTCATGTGTTATGATCCTTGACTTTGCCTTTCATATGTCTTCACTTTCCGAGGTACAAAGCCGCTGTATAGACATTTTAGCAAAACTGTTAAAAAATGTGTGTGATTAAAGAAGCGAGCATGTGTTATTTTGTATAATACCGTACAATTTCTCCTCTTTTTGGAAAATCATTAAGACACACTTGAAAAAATATAAGATTTTTCCTCATATTGTAGATAGAAATTGTTGCAGATTCGTCGTTACAGAATCTGAACGTTGTGCTGTGAACAGTGGTTTTGCGGATGTTGTTTTCAGTAGGGAGGGACCACCTTGGGCCGTAGACTGAAGATACTGGAAAAAGTGCCTGACTGAAAAATACACAATCTTCACTTTTTGAAGTGAAGACATAAACAACCAGTGATGCAACTATTTGGTATGAAATCCATCTTCTAGAATAGATCTGGAAGCACAAAACTTCATCACCACAAGTTGGAAAAAGTGATTTGTGTGTGTGTGTCCCCCACATGTGTGTTCCACAATTAAGTTAATAAATTAAATAGAAACAGCATCAAACAAGTAGAAAAATGCTGAGAATGCCTTTAGTGCTATATTGCACTCTTGACTGTCTTCACAGTGGCAGAATTCTCCTTAATTCTCATTACGTGAGATGAGTTAATGTCATTAACAGCAATGTCGTTGCGTCGTGATATCCTAAGGATGTATCGAGGCAGTTTAAAAGGAGTGGTAAGAGAAGCATTTTGAGTGAAGCGATACGGCTGCAAAAACCAGACAAGCTTTTTTGGCACAAACCCCCTTCCTCAGGTCTAAAGAGAAACATCAACAAAACTGGGCCATTTTTTCTACCCTCCAGAAAGGCTCCTGTGCCCAGCAGTTCATCTGCTTTTTCAGCTATTTTAGCTGGCCTAATGAAAGTCGTTACCTCTCCCTACAAGTGTTACCAGGCTTACTACACCTTGGTACTGAACGCAGATATTGCTGATACCAACCACAAGACAAAAAAATATTTCCTGCTATGAAATCCCCGTTCTTATATCTTCACTGCCAGGTATGGGCTGCATCATAACTCCCACCTTATTAAAGAGAAGGAATTGAAGTAAAGAGATAATAGCCTCGGGTTTCTATCTGCAAAGGCCCCCTCATTCAGATGATGCTGTAGCAGAGGTAGCGAATACTTCACAGTAAAAATATTTCCAAACAGTAGATTATCTTTCCTGGCTGGCCGTCCTTATGGATATGCATTGCTTATCACCTGCTCAGCTGGGAGAGCCTGCTGTGAAAAACAGTTTATACATTATTCAGGCTTAGCCGACTGATAGAGTAGATTGACCTTGTCTCCTGTGAAAAGAAGCAACTTTTTCTTTCTGGTGGCTTGCAGAAGAATAATGGCTGTGATGATAATGAATAGCTTATTCATATTTCAGATGTGAAATACCAACAGCATGCTAATTAGAGAAGGTCACAGCACATGGGAATACAACGTGAACCTCTTAACCTTGAAGAATGATTAAGGAACTTTTATCTTTTGTTAAGAAATTCTAATCAGTCTCGGAATGGGCCGCTTGATGTACTCCTCTGCACACCATCCCCCAAATCCTTTTCTAGGTCACAGCTACTTCCTCGCCTTGCCGGAGTGCAGCTGGAGCCAAGGGCCACATGTGCTCTCAGGTGGCCTGAGAGCCCCTCAGACAGCTAAAATGTTTGTGAAAATGAACCAGATCAAAGGAGGACTCTCTTAATGCCCCTGGGATGAGAGAGAATAGGAAGACCAAAGAAAGGAGTTACAGTCCTGGCGCGCTGGACATCAGCTCTGCTGTTCCCAGCTCTTCCTTCGTCCCGTATGGGGCAGAGCTCTTTGCATGGGGAAGCCCAGCCCAGAGCGGGAGCCCCTTCCCAGCCTGGGGAGGACAAGATAATGCATTATCGCTGGCGACAAACTCTCCCCTCCTGAGGGTGATGCGCAGGGTTGAACTGGCACCCTCCAGGATATAACTCTCATTTGCGACCGTCAGGGCAGAAGTTTTGCCGTCCATTCAGAGGGAAGCCCAAAAGCCATCCAGCTCATGACAGATAAGAGCGATGATAATTTTTAATTACCAGTGTCACCTGCTTTGACTTGTTTATTAGCTATGCCAAAAAAAAAAGAAGTTATTTTCCCTGAAATGCTCCAGCAGATATATACTTAGTGGCTTATTTAGCTATTTTCGTTGAAAGGTATGCAAAGGTTTGAAGAGGTCTTTTATTCAAGTGTCAGAGTTCCATATCTGACTATCTACATAATAATTTCATATTTTCAATCTAGGGCTGTATCGTTTTCAAAAGCTGAAACGAATCTGATATTTTGGAATCATCTGAGCATGAAAATTGTAATATTTACACTCCGGGTGGTCTGATCCAACCTCCATTAAAATTGACTGGAAAACTCCCATTGATTTTAGTGGGAGCTGGACTGGGTCCCCACAATATGTCTCTGATAACTTTTTGTATTTCGATGGCTCAAAAGCGGCATGGATTCCAGTTTCAGCGATGGCAAATGGTATGTAGCACTCAGTCTTCACGCAGCAGTGTGAAGGGGCCAGTCTGGAAACGATTAGCACGCAAAATCAGGAGCTACAAGCTTGTGAGGAAGGAGTTTTGAGTTTTGAGTCCTTGTGAGGACTAAAGTTGTTTTTTTTTTTTCATTTTTCCTAGGCTATTAAAAAGGCTGAAGCAGGGAACTGAGGTGGCCCGTTAAATGGTACTGGACATGGGAGACGGCCGTAGGAGAAGGAGGCACCTTCTGGGTGGAAGGAGGGAGGTACACATTTCCTACCCTCTGTATGCCTCCTGCCTCTAAATCAGGTGTGTGTGGGGGGGTTGGTGGTGGGTGGGTTGTGATGGGAGTGAGAACTGGTTAATTCTGTCAATAAGTGAAATAAGTGACCTGTTGGTTGCAGAAAGTGCAGAGGTTAATTAAAATTGTAATTGCCGTAGCCTTAGCAAACAGGTCACAGCTTTCAATCAAGTGTGTGGCTGCGGACTGGTTGTTTATGTCCCTGCTGTTGGCTTGTGTGGACGGCGTACAGAAATGCCTGACCGGTGGGTCCCGCCGGTAGTGTCCTGTACAGAGACAAGCTGCCTGCTTAAAGCAAGAATTGAAGAAAATTGGTTTCTGACTCACTGTAGAAGGATTATCATAAAGGGAATAGAGGGGAGCTGGGTCAGCTGGCAAACGTGGTCTTTGCAGCAGGCTGTTTGCTCTAGGCTGTGCAAAATTGTTTCTCCTTTCTCTGAAGATTGGCCCTGGCCAGAGGGAAGAGGAGTGGGGCAAGAGGCAAAGGTGGGGGTGCCAGAAGCAGCACTCCCTAACCATTTCTCCCTTGACTGAGAGATCCTTGGGACCTATAGCTATGAATGAGTTAATGTTGCCTTAAACAGACTTAATTTTCACAGGATCCATTGCTTACCTCTCCCCACACTTACAACACTGCAGCCAAAAATCTGGGCTCGTGATTGCACATCCATGTGAGCCCACTCACCGTCTCAGCCTTGAGCTTGTTGTGAAAGCCATCGCTGGCAAGGCACCGTCGCTTGGAGATGTGGTGATGGGGAAGATGTTGATAAATCTCAGGTCACTCCTGGGTAATTCCACTACATAAGGAGGAAAATTTCACTACATAAAACCGTGAGCTCTTCTTCCCTCTCACCTACCAGACGATGTGCTGTCCCTTACCACCTGGATCCTAGATTAGCCTGGTCTTAGGTCTGACCTTCTCAGAAATGGAAATGGTTATAGGAAGTAAACAAACTTCACTGCCACGGAGGTTATTTATCCATATCAGACGTATTTTTGGCAGACCTAAGTGAAGAAGTTCAGGTTTTTCCTTTCAGCAGAAAGGAAAAAAAAATTTAAAATGTTGAGAGCCATTCAGAAAGGACAAAAAGGCATTTAAGAAAAACATGAAGCTTTTGAACTGCGTTTTCACCGTAGCCTGAGCCAGGCATAGAGGCTGTTGATTTTTGTTGCTTGTGGACAGAGAAAACCAAGAGGATCCACATGCACACCATTGATTTTTCACTTGAAGGGTACAAGGTAGCGCACAAAGGTTTGGTCAAAAAAAGAACAGTCTATCATTTAGGTGCACAAGGAGTAGTAGCAAACCACCGCGTTTGAATGTGAGGGTGTAGGTACAGAAAAAATAAAGGAAGCATTTCATAAATTTTGAAGTTTGGAAGCAAGTGGGAAAACACATATTAACCCGTGGGATGGGTTAATAATAATAAGCTGGAGTGTGGTTTTGATTAAACTCTGGTTTATGATAAAAAATAAATTACTCCGCTACCGCTAAAAACAAAACACATCCAGTAAAACAGTACTTATCGTTTATTGCACCTCCGTAAAAATGAATATTCTTAAGTGGTGAAATTTGATAACAGCTTCAACCTTTGTTACCGGCATACTATAATTATATTTTTGTTATAATTCATTTACTGACCAGCTGGCAATGAAAGATGTTATTTCTAGAAAAGCTCCTTGATTGAACAGTGTGGTTTGGAATAAAACATTCCTCCCACTATAGGTCATGAACCTTCCCGAGGGTCGAGGTCCAATCGCAGCAAACAGTTGGTTAGACACCCAAGGGCGTAAAGTATAATCATGGGACCCAGTTTCTCTTTGTGAAAGATCCTTGGTCTCTACAGCATCCTAAGGAGGGGGGGAGAAAAAAAGGTGTACACAGCCTGTGCTTGCCATGCAGATGTTACGGTATTAACGACAGGTCATTTACAGCCCCCGAGTGAATGTCAAAGCTTTTGTTTGCATGCAGCGAGCGCTCGACATCAGTAGAGCTGCCAAAAGCAATCTGTAAGGAACGTCACTGACACCCAGCGCAACGCCGGCACCGGGATCAATACCCACGCGGCGGCTTTCGTGGCTCCGCGCTTGCATTGGAGCCTCCTTCTGTGACTTTCCTTTGCTGTAAACAGGAGGAGAGAAAAGCATATTGTTTTGCAAGTCATATCACAAAACCTTTCTCCTTGGAGCGACAAAATGAGTCAATCAATATGTTGCTTTTCCCCTGCCTGGTGAATGCTCGTCTTTCAATATTTAATAGGCTCCTGGGAGTTCTGCATCTGGTGTCCTCAGCCAGGAGACCATGACTGCCAGGCTCCTTTCCCCTCCCGGCGTCTCTCGTGTCGCAGGATGGCATCCACCAGCAATTCCCTTCTAACGAACCTCTCTTTTGCTGCCTGCTTTGGGTTCACCCGTGCCTCTCGTTTCCCTCAAACCCTGGCTGCTGCCAGGTGAAGGGTACCAGGCTGTTCAGATGTGGCCTTTCCTCGCCAAGTTGTACAGAGGTTTCAGTAACTGTTTTCACAAGGCTGAAACTCCATCCGTGGTCCCCCTGTGCCAGCTTCAGCAGCCAAACCCCCTTGAGAAGTAATTGCTCCCAAGCCACAGATATTTGCCTATAACCGATGGGGTCATGAGTTGAAGTGTAAAGATGGGAACAAATAGAAAGAAAAAAGAGTTTCGGACAGAGAGGGGGTTCTTGAGCCGGTTTTACTGCTGAGGCCAATGTCTCATGCAACTTCTGTGGTGGTACGGTCAGTGGAAAAAATCCTATTGACAGAACTGGCTACAGATCAGGTCTTATGTGTTTGAAGAAACAAAATACATTTTATGTGATCTTAGTAAATTCCTCAAGTACCTGGTCTGAGTTGTTCCTGTAATATTTCACTAATAAAACCTCTATACATATTTCTCAGAAAAATTTAGTATCAATGCTGGCACATATACCAATTAGTTGTGGAGTTTGTTCGCCATATATACATGTTTATGAGAAAGGTTTATGACATGCTTAGGAATTCCCTTAAAGACATTATGTGCAAAACCCCCACGTTACTCTCAAGTGAAAAGCATAAAAGCTACAGAGTACGTGCACACGCTCCAGACGTGTTTAATTTTACTGAAATCAATGGAGTAACGGTGGCTTTGCGGCAGTGTAACTTAACAGAATTCAGTGCATGTAGGTTATACAGTCTGAGGAATTTTCTGGAATACTTCAGAACGAAAGACGTTGAATTATTTCCCCTACATGGAAAAAGTGTGCTTGAAAACTGTTTTTCTAGTGAGCCACGGAACTAACCGAGAAAACAAACTACCTGTCCACTTGGAACTAGATGCTAACCTGAGAGTCATCAGTTATCATAATCCTCTACCCAGCGACAAGATTGGGTGTGGATGAGGATGGATTTATTGCCACTGATGAGATCTCAGCCAGAGCAGCGTCAGAGTTCAGACGACAGATGGCTCACAAAGAAGCTTTCCCTAAGAACGCAGCGTATGTAAGAAAACAGTGCCTATGTGTGTATACATCCTTATTCACATACACATATATACACATATATCTCATTCAGTGTTGCTCTTTTTTATCACTGATGAGCCTCTGAATTTTAAATAAACTGTGCGCCAACGGTTTGATGGATAAAACATAGCTATGCAATCGCAATAAAATTTTGCCTTTTCCTTGTACCCAGGGTGGTCTGATACAGAAACTTTTTTCATCAGTTTTCCCCTCATTTGCCTACCTTTCTGGTAGAAAAGAGAAACTGCTTGTGACCTGTATAACTTCGCATGTCTTTTCTGGCCCGTTGATCACATGCGGTTCCTCCAACCTGGTGCCTAGCTGATAGCCACACCATGCTCCCGCACTGATAGACTTAGGTTTCTCCGTGCCTATTTTTCCCTAACCTCAACGACAACAGCCTCTGTTGGTCTCTGCCACTTCCATTTGCAATAATTTTCCCCAAAATGCTCCAAATCTAAGGTGCTGACACCAAACCACTTTAAGAACATCAACTCCTGCCTCTATCCCCTGTAATAATACCTGTAACTCCATTTACTCTAAATTATTGCTGCCTTAACTCTCATGCAACTACTTAGGATATTTCCTCCATAGCTTATAAAAGCAATCCCGTGCTTTAGCATGCGCCCGTACTATGCCGATTTTATCTGTGGATATAAGCTCTTTTTTTAAGCCAATGGCTTTTAATGCCATTAAAATTGCATTAATGCCATGTGCTGGCTCTTCAGCTCTTTGAACTTTGTTGTGTCCAGTGTGGAATTGTTATAAATTATTAAAACAGTCAGTTGAAACTTTTAATGGGAAAAAATAAAGTTGCCATATTATCATTATTTGACAGAGAAAAGTATAAAAGAGGTCATCTGTGCCTCGCAAACTATTACAGAAGTAGGGCTGCATTTTCTTTTCCCATCTATTACCATCTGCACCGTTTCAACCTTATGGTAAATCAAAATCAAAACCTGATTCTATGGAAAAAGGATAGGGTGGATATGAGGGCGGAAAAAAAAAAAGGCTTTCCTTCCTTTCCCTGAGATTGTGTGTGGTCAGATTGGCATGGCATGGCTCAGCAGTAGGGATGGACCTGCTGACATCCAGGCAGCCCTCGTCGTCGCGTTACAGGGTTGACCATAGATGGTCAAGGGAGCGTCTTGGCCTGAAACCTGGGGGAATTTCCTCCGTTCCACGGGCTCTGACTCACCGGGGATCAGGCCAGACTTGTTCTCAGGTGTGGACAATTCTCCCCGTGGGACTAGGCAAGCAACATCATATTCATTTAATTTTGGCCATAACTCAGACCTCTGGGCTGTTTGCATTCTCTCTCTATGCTGTCAAAACTCAATGAATCTTTTCCCCAAAGTCTCAAGGCTGTATTTTTCAATCTCTTTCCAAGCCTACTTGTACTGTCTGCTGCATTTATTCGGTAAAAATGAAGGACCTATATGTTAAAAAGAGTTGAGCAACCATCTCACGCACCGCAATTACGTCTTGTTTTTTGAAGCCACCTACTATAGCAGCTAGGACTGGTCTTAGCTCGGTTGTCTTGGCAGAGGTGGGAGTAAGACTACAAAGCTGAGCTGTCATTATTCCTCTGCTCAGCGTGTTGCACGTAGGACTGCATCATACCTAATACATCCTACACCTCGCGTGTGCTAGGTTGTCCGTGCCCAGTGAGTGCCACACCGTCGCTCCGTGCAGGTCACAGATTTCTGCCTTTCCCTCATCCCTGGTGTTAGGGCAACAGTGTTTGCTTGATGCAAATGGAAAATGCATAGGTAATAAGATGGAGCTTCTTTAAAATGGAGAATTTTCCACAACAGGCACTTTATAATGGCCATGGAGTTGTCACCTGGGAGGTTCAGTTGCCAATTTGCAACTGTCTTTATTATATTAGTTTCTTGACAGTTTGGAAAGAATATCCCACTGTGCGAGGAGAGACTTTGCATAGGTGCTGACACACGGCGAATATCTTTTTTTAATCTGGTACCTACAAATCATTAAGGGCTTTGGTGCTGAGACTGCGGCAACTGGGAAACGTAGAACTGGGTTTATAATTAAAAATCTCTTTTTATTTCCAACCAGCATCACACGTCGAGCACTGAATTATCACTACAGTCCCAATGATTTTTTTTTTTTTTTGCATATTGTTTCTATTAGGAAGAAAATCTCTCCCGGGTAGCCAGCACTCTGCTATCACCTCTTTCTTCCTGTGATGCTGTGAGCCCGTATTCGTGCTACTGATGTCACTCCAGCAGGAACGAATGGTGTGTGCCAGATAACTGCAAATGTTTCCAAAGTCTGTTAGAAAGGGAGGACGTAGCCCACTCTACATATCTGTGTCAAGCTCTCGATAGCCATCAGCAGGCTATAGAAAGAAATTGAGAGCCAGTATCAGAAGGGGAAAAAGCATTCAATACAGAGCTTTACATTTCATATATTATCGTTTGCTTCAGTTGAAGTAAAGATTTTTGTAAGCTCGGAGAAAAGTGAATTCCATCCTCTGCTATGCTGTGGTCTTCTTTCACTGCGGGGAAACTCTTCCTGCAGCATTTTAGCTTCTGGTTTAAATAATTTTCCCGTAAGATAGACATACAATAAATTCTAGTCTGAACACACGGATAACGATGTGACCCGCATTCCTGCAAGCCCATCCAAGAGCTGCTCTCAGCCTGGCAAAATATCCTCAAAAGCTCTGAGTGCTTATGGACTTAGAGGGAAAGGATTTGGCCCTGAGATGATCCTTGGGTGGACATTTTCTGTCCGCGTGGCAAAGCACTGTAGTGCTTTTGACAGGTTAGAAGAGAGATTTCCCACAGCGTGGCTATTCCAAGGTCTGCCACTCTTGGCAAACAACATATTTATTAACAAAACACTGTTTTTCAGGATAATGTCCAGCACTTCGACCTTTCCCCCTCTCTCTTATACAGTCATTTTTCATTTCCTTTTCTTCTTGCCCAGCTGAAGATACTTTCATGGATTTTCTAACGCCGTGTAACAACTAACCAGCACAACAGGAATGGCAGTCAGTGCAGTTCAGGCCTTTGGGAACGTAAAGGCGTCTTCTGGATAAATGAAAAAAAAAAAGAGACAACTCACACGAAGGCTCTAGAGGCAGCTGGAATCTAAAACTGCAGAGAAATGCAGAGGGGAGAGGCTGGGACACGCACGCTGTGAAAATAGCCAGTAGCCCTTTTTTATTCATGCCACTCCTGGGTCTGATGTGAGCTTCCCGCAGATGGAGGTGTGTGATAAGCTGGCACCAAGGACAATTTTCTCTATAAAGCAGAAATCCAACGATTTTCACATACCACCAACTAAACCATGCCTATGGATTGATGGTGCAGGCTAGATTCTTTTTTTCCTCTCATTTTTTTGTTTTTCTCCCCAGCCTCTTTCACACAGGCACACTGACAGCCCAATCCCTGGCGCAGAGACCCACCAGACCCAGCTGCTCTTGGACACAGGCGCATCTCACAGCTTGGGATTCAGCCTTTGCCCCTGCCAAGAATTCCTTGGGGCTGACCGTAAGCGTTGCTGACCCAAGTGGCACGGAAGACCCAGAAATGTCTGGAAGCACATGAATCTTTTGCCAGAAGGGATGAGGAGGCCCTGCCAAGTCCCTATTGAATTACAGGCATGTGCCATCTTCTGTTGTGGTCCCACTGCTGTTGAGCAGGCAGGACGAAGCCGGATCCAAAGAGGCAGTTGTCTTGGAGCTGGGCTGCGGATGCTCTGGTGGAGATGGCTGCGATGACAGATGGAAGAGAGGGAAAATATGTTTTCCAGATATATTCCAGTCTTTCTACATCTTTGCTCGTTCCATTTCTGAGCACTATCCATTTATTTTCCAACTTGGGTCAGTCCAGAATTAGTAAAAGATAAGAAATCTCTTCTGCTAGACTTGCTCCAGGAACAGAGCAGGGTTTCACAGGTAGGTATCAAAGCTTGTTTTACACTGAACAAGCATGTCCCAAGTCAACCTATCTGCAAACATTTTTTCCTGTGTGCGTATGGACCAGGAGCAATACTGGTCTCTGTCGTACTGGAAAACCGCTCTGCCATCCTCCCACCAGGGCAGAAAGACACGCAAAAGCCACATTTATTATATACATAAGAAAAAAGGAAAAGTTTCTAGATACTGAAGTAATATTTCAGCCATGAAAACACTTCTCCTGTATTGAGTTTACTTCTGGCTTATATCTTAGCTGTCACTAGACACATGAAATCACACTCTCCCTACTTCGTATCCATCAGCCCCCTTCCTGCATTTATTTCATTGCTCTTGTACATGGAAATCTTTCCCCCCCCTTTTTTTTTTTCTCTTTTCAGTTTCAATAGACCAGTCAAGAAATGTGCTCACCAGTAAGGGAGGTCACTCTTTAAAGTGCATCATTACATTTCATTTAGAATTACAGTAACACTTATGGCCTCCATGAACTAGGAACTAAAAGTAATAAGTTTAATAACTAAGTAATAATTATAGTGTATAATCATCCTGTTAAATTAACATAAATGATAAACAATAGCTACAAGTAACTGCTAAAAAGCATATTTTTTCCTGTGCTGAGATTAAAGGTTTTTTGAAAAATCACATCTAGAAAGAGAAGAATCCTGTAAGATGTTAACTGTGCAAATCTGTAATGTTAAAATGTGATAGAAAAAATGCAAAACCAGTTAGGTGAAAGAAAATGTAAAATAATAGTTCAGAACTATCCTTTTGCTCGAATCCTTTTTAATTTTTGTTGTTGTTGTTGTTGTTTTTTTAAATCATACCTCATGCCTGACAATTTTCAAGAGAAAAGCAGTGCTCATAAAGGAGAAAGCCCAGGATAGGCAGCTGGGGCATTTGAAGTCGACTTTATCATGTAGGGACCAAACTCTGTTTCCTTTCTCTTGTGAAGAAACCTTTCCGATGGTGGAAAGACTGATTTATATGGAAACAGCCATAGAGTAGACGCAAACCTGCTTCTATCCCACACGCTTATTTTGTTATAACAGGTGTAATTACTACATTTGGATGTTAGTGTAAGCAGCAATTTGAGTCTTGTGCCACATAATTTGAGAAGGTGGAGAACAGAATTTGAGAAACATAACCGCTGGCGAAATTGATGCTGATCGTTGCTAATATTATTTTACGTGCTTTGGGGGTTGGGGTGCTGTTTCCTTTACTGTTTGTACCTAATACATGGGCACGCGTTGCACCTCACAGTCCTGAGAAAAAGCAGGTACATTATTTAGTTATATACAAAAGCGACTTCTTCATCAGTGTAACTTGGGGATGAACTGCATGCATAGAAACTCAGGAGAGCTCCGGGGAAAATGAAAATGAAAATAGGGCCCAGTGTACCATCATGTCTGTGCCAATATCTATACCAACATTACCAGCATGATTTTACTTAAAATAAGGATTTGAAAAAAATACGTAAAAAGAGGAGGAAGAAGTCACGTGGCAAGGACTTAATGGCAAAGAAGGGGAGCAGAGCAGCGTAATTAGTCACTCAAGGGGGACTGTACTAGCAATTTACATATATTTTCAAAATTTTACTGCTTGCCTACATATCAGAAAATATCAGTCAGAACGAAAAAGATACTTCTCTGCTGAACTGTACAAACATCAGGTTGAGTTCCTGAGAAGCCAACACCATCCTGATGTGCCTGGCCAGCAGATACTCATTGACACCCTTCTTTGGCAAACTGTTTAATCTCATTTCTCCTGGCAAAGCAGTGGTTGATGTGGCCTTAGAAAAGACTTTTCAGATGTTCTGCTTTCACCTTTTCTGAGGGCCTTTCACATTGCTTGGGCTCCCAGTGAACTCTGCAAAATGAGACTTTATGTTCGCCCTATATGAATATTTGAAGAGGACCTGATTTTCCACAACACTGCACAGATGAAGAGTGAGACTCTTCTACACCGATGCGTTGTCTTGTCAGTGTGATCCTGAGTGGGGATAAACAGTACCCAAAGGAGCAGGAATGGGAGGTGAGGTCCCAGGTGGCACAGTTGCGGTTTGCCAGCCTGTAGCCTTCTTCCTACTGGGACACGGAGGCTTTGCTTCCGTCTGCTGAGGAACTGGCTGCTTTTGGTTTTGCACAGGCAACACCTCAGCATTCTCTGGCACCCAAACTGCACAGCATTTTTAAGGTGCTGAGCAGCCAGCTGTCATAGAGCAGTGTGTGGGGAGCTGATCCTGAAGATTTATGATGCATCTTTCGGTCTCTCTCTGGTCCATTTCCTTAATCATGATGCTGATGACTAGGGCAATTGTTTTTAGTTCTTGTTTCATTTAATTTTACTTTCCTCGGAAACCATAATGAATCTGTATTTTTTTTTCCTTCCCTTCCAACCTTTAAATCAGCTGCTCTTCTCCCAGGCAGCTGTAGGCACAGAGAACACCTTGCAGGCACTGTTGTGTTAAAGGCACCCGAGTGTGAAGCAAAATAATTAAACGGGGCTGACATGGCTTTCAAAGAGGCTTGTTGATCTATCCATGACAATTAGACGGCCTCCAAGCATTGCCCAGCCACTTGCAAGCAGGGCGAGAGGATTCAGAGGGAGGCTTTAGAGTATTGCCTTGCAGAAGACTCCTTTTCCTCCCAAGTATTATTTTTTCCTGGCTCGGGAGTTCACTCCCAATTATTTATTCCTGCTTTTTCATTACAGCTTGATGTTTTCTGCAGCTAATGGGTATTTTTTCAGGCCATGTAAGCAGCTGGGACATACCTACCATGCCAGGGAGACCCCAGGGGAGCCACAGCAGAGCGGGTCGGGGCTGGGGCAGGATAACCCATGGCCGAGCTGCTGGAGAGGGTCATGGGGCAGACAGATGGGGGACAACCGCCAGCACCATCTGCCCCAGACCCTCTCAAGTTTCACCTCTTGGCCTCTCCCTGACATCTTCATCACCCACAATGGTCTGGCCCAGGCTGGCTGGCACTTTCCTGCCACGACTGGGGCCGACAGGTTTCTTCACCAGATATTTAGATACCAACAAGCCTCCCGAGCACTGGGGATCCTGCAGAGGGGAGATGTGGCTGTCCTTCCAGGGATGCACTTGGCCCCTTCCCTGTGCCTGCGTACCACCAACGTGTCATGGTTAATGAGTGTTTTGCTATGGCCCTGAATCAAAATGTAGACATGGTCCTTTCGGCAAGTCAGGATTGAAGAACCTGGGGCTGCCAGCGTAGCTGAAACTCTGTTGGTTGGGACAAGGAAACAATTAACCTGAGGCTAATTTTGCAGCAAGGCTTTCACTTCATCCCCTTGCCCCCCAAAAATCAGGAAAATCTTGTATGTACCTAATGAAAGATGGCAGAAGAGAGGGCTACTAATAGGGCTAATTAACAAGTGGGGCTGAAAAAGAATGTCATGCGCTATAAATCAAATGAAATACAACTTTTAAGCAGCGACTATTAATTACATGCCTGAAATGAATTGTGTATGTTACTCATCTGTGGGGCAAATACAATTGCCCATCAGACTCTTGCTGAATACAAACACAAGTCACTAATTTGACCTCGGGAATAAAAATAGGGTTTTCGGTGAAATTCCTGTTGCAAGGAACCAAGCGTCAGCATCCAAAAAGCGACAAGATGCCTGCCATGTCCATTGGGTGGAATTTAGTCTCTTTAAGTCTAAAACCAAGAGGTGTGTGTATACAGATGGGGATGGGTTAGATACACTGGGAGAATACAGTTATATAGCCATAGTTCTGCCTACATGAATAGTATATCTGCAAATACGTGTGTATATATATATGCATATATTAATTTTTATTATACTACAGCCAAACCAGCAGAGAATTTGCCAGTGTGCTGCTTTGGTGTGAGTCTCCTGCCCTCCCACCAGAACCCCCCATCTCAGTGGGCAGGCAGAGCGCACCCCTGCAGTCGGACCAGCCCGAGAGACACCCCATCTCCCACCAGCACACCGAAGAGCTGGTGAGTGCGACTTCATTTGATGATTAACCCGGTCACAAGGACTTCCTCAGTGCCTTGACCCCTGGGATCTGGCAGGGGCCTGATGGGTGCCGGCCCTGGTATGGGCGGGTGGGTGCCTGGTGCCTCCCTGTACCAGAGGCTGGCACAGGGGTTTGGAGTGGATGCCCCCCGGGTCTCTCCCAACCGTGAGTTTATCTCTGGTAGCACAATCAAGGATGAAGAGCTGCCCTGGCACAGAGCTAAGAGAGGTTTATGATAAAGCACTCCCTTACTGGTGGCCCTTGACTGCAGGATTTACTTTTTTTCCTTTTCCCCCCCTCCCTTTTGAGCCTGTGTAGGAAATTCAGGGAGAATGGATAACAGCTCAGTTGAGTGATTAAAAAAACTTTTCTGTGTATCCCCTGATAAATGAGCTCTTGTTGATTTGAGGGTTTCTGTGAGATAAATGTTGACTTTGCTTTACCCGGCTTGTGCAGGCTGCGGTGTGTGTACCTCACCACTCATTCCCTTGCTGTGCGAGAGGAGGAAAAAGACGGGATAACATTTCCCCAAAGTCTTCTGGTTTAATTCCCCACCTCAGTTCAGCCACTAAAGTTTCAGGACCTGGTGGTACACAAGGTGCGTGCCGGTATGAATACATCTTCAGGCAGGCAGAGTTTCCCACGGTATCTCCATCAAGCAGTGTTCTTACCCTAATACTCAGGAGGGCGAGAAAATTGCTAATGAAGTTTGCATTTTTGTCCCAAATCCCAAATTTCAGTAAAGATTGAAAGCACCATAGACGGATTATGTACTCTTCTCAGCTATTCAAAGATACATAAAGAGTGGAGATTTTCCTGAGGAATTCCTAGGCTATAAAGGTAGAATAAGCATCTCTCAGTATGTAGGTGTAGTATCGTCCTGCCCGAAGAAGCAGCTCAGCTAGCAGATGCCACACAATCTGGCTCAATAGTTTTATTCGTTAAACTTTGCAGAGATACTGCTTTTTGTCCTGTGGGTAAAAATACCATAGCACTGAGTATGGAAAATGATGATTCTAGGTTGAATTCTATTGGGCTTTATGTGACTTTTATAAAAAATAGCTGTGTATTAATTATTTCTCTCCTTTTAAGACTTTGGGACGAAATTGTCACAAGAAGTCCTCATTTGTCATGATGAGATACCTCTTACCTCTCTCACTTTCACTGGGTGCTTTCGACAAAGTCAAGTTCTTCCTGAGGTTTCTAAGCCTTGGAGTTCCCATCGATGTCCATCATTTGCCAACAGCTGAGGAAAAAGAGATGGCACAGATTTCCTTCCGTCCTCCCTATACTTGGAACTTGCTGAGTAATTTTTAACTCAGCGGTAACAGTTGCCGAAAGATCGTATGTTGATGTTTCATACCTCCAAATGACATGGACCTAAAATCTCAAACCTTTAGCTTCTTCTCTTTCCAAGACGCAATCTTCCAAAGAGCTATTCTTCCTATTTTCTGCCTCCTCTTCTCCTGATTCATTTGAGGAGAAAATCTCAAATAAAATCAAAGAAAAAAACTTGACCTGTTGGCACAGCAAATTTTCTGGGGAGGTGCTGCTGAATTTGACCGGTAGATGATTATGAGGAATCTTAAAAGGTGCTTGGAGGGCTCATTCTGGTCCTACAAAGATATATTTGACACCTCCGCAGTTCTACTAACAAAAGTAAAATGACTCCTGGTTTACACTGGTTCAATTCAGCCTTGCCCTGTGACTAAATGATCACAGAGCCATCCAGTGGGCCATGATGGAACACTTCCTACAGCTGGATCAGAACAAAAAATATGGCAAACTGTGCGGGATTGCACACCTCCTTAGCTGTACCCCAACTTTTGTTGCTGAAACCTTTCCCAGGCACTCCAGACCATGCCTTGGTGCATTGCTCCTCTTCTTCAGACTTTCTGAAACTCAATAGTTTGAAAGGGCCGAAAATGTTTGAGCTAAAAAGTGACGAATTCTAACAATCTAGGAAAATACAAAATAACGCAATTTCTGAAATGTTGCCTTTTGTCTGAAAGGATTCCTTCTTTATTTATGTTGAGTAAGTGCCCCAAACTTGACAAATTCTAAAGCGATTCAACCAAAGTTAAACTACCATCAGTTTCTGACGGGCAATCTTCAAACAGTAACGTAGTGTTGGAAAGGGTATCTGGTATATTTGGCAGGAATTAAGTAGTTAATGTTTTATCAGCTTGAAGTTAATGATATACACGCTATTAGTGCTCCTGCCTGTGTTCTCGTAAGATTTTCAGTATATCAGCCTGGAAATGTCTGATTTGGTACTGTGAAGGGAACTCTGTTAATTCAAGCACCAAGAAACTTAACTAAATGTTCTTCCATTATATATGTAAGTTTTAATGATAAGCCGATGGGGGAAAGGAGGCTGCAGGAGTTGGTGGGAAGTGTTCCCTCTGTTCCCTCTGCTTCGTGGAACATTGCCTTGAAGGAAGGGAGATAAATAGAGATAAATAAGCCTCAGCTAAGCCTAAACTCTTTCTTCCCAGAGTTCTTCAGCTGGGGCTGTAGGCATCTCCCTGAGAGGATGTCCACGCTCCTGGGAAATTTCATCAGTGACAGATCCCATACAGAAATGCTTCTGCGAGCAGTAGCTGTGAAGGAAGATCAACCCTGCCTTTGTCATTGGCGGGGCAGCTGCAAAATGCACACGTGGTCCTATAGATGTTCCAGTGAAGTTAATCAGGAACAGAGCGCAAGAGGAAAAGGTGACCATAGCCAAGTTTCTATGTTGTTGGGGCTTTTGACATGAGGTTAATCATCTTATACAGTTTGTGACAGAGTTTTGTTTGTGGGCATTGGTGTAAGTGCACCCAGGAGTCTGGATTCTGATTGAATCGTTTTGGGAGAGTCTTAGTGGACTACGTGAATACATTTTGCTCAAATGTTTTCTTACCCTACAAGATGGATGAAAATTCAAATCTTAATTTACACGCTGAATCAAACTGCGGATCAGAATGAATGACTGATGAGATCCTGTACTTATTTACTGAGCTATTTATTCAGCCATCAGAAGCACGGCATCCCAAATTAACCGTACCACTATAATCTCAAGATCACTTGATAAGGCAGTAGGAGTCCTGGGAGTTATTTCTCTTGCTGAATCACACACAGAACTCCCACCTTCTGCAAATTTATGTTTCTTACGTGCTATGGTTCTGTTTTGACTGTAGTTAAAACAGACACAGTGAACCTCACTTCGTATTAAAACCCTGAGACAAAGGAAGACTAGAGAGCGTGTTCCAAACGAGCATTTGCTGATATGTGATCCCTGAACCAGCCCAGTGATATGAAAACCCAGCAGATACGATAAGGAATGTGAGCCCTTCCCTGAAACCTTTGCGATGGTAAAGGCTTTCTGCAGTCAGATCATTTAGGGACACATCTGAAACTCAAAAGTCGTCATGTGCTTGACTCCAGAGAGGTTTGGATTAAGACCTGGGAGAGGGAATGGGAGCCTTAAGCAGATATTGGAGATATATATGGGATTTCTTCTTGACCTCGTGTCACAGACATCTTCATATGGACACCACTGATTTTCTATGCTCTTAGGCTGGCTGTACGCCCAGCAATAGGTGAGCCGAGGGCAGAGGAACTACAGCGTTCCCATCCTTCACGCACATTTCAGAGATGCTGGAATATTTATGTTCCCTATTACGAACTTGTGCTACATTTAGTGGAGAAGCAAGCATGAACTGCAGGGAGCGTTATATGTTGTTATTATTTTATAAAACGCCGTGGCTAATAATTTCCTGTGAGCAAGCGTGACAGCTTCTTAATCTTCTGGGTTGCATCAGAGCTAACTTCCCTGCGCTTGGTGCTTTTCACTACTCCGCTCGCTGCTTGGTAATTAGCACCTGCTCCTCTGAGGTGCTGGGCAACCACAGATCCCATTTACTTCCCTGGAAATTCAGGGCGTTAAGCACCCAGCAGAACCGTGCTGTTCCGCCGTAGGCCTGTTACCACAGCTCTGCCCCACCGGCACGGAGTGCCACTTTCAGGGCAAAACAAACAAACGGCGATATAATAAATCATTAATAACTCAATAGGCCACAACCGTTCTTGTGAGGAGCTCGTATTTGTGCTGTCAAACCCATTCGGAGGAGCTCTTAGGTTGCCGGCAAGGTTGTCAACCGGGACCCCCAAGCAGCTTTTTGCGGCAGGGTGCTGGACACCGCGGCTGGCAGGTCACACTGAGCTGTTAATGCCACCGCCGTCAAGATGCGTCCCGGCGCCGAGATCGGGGATGCTGTCATCTCCCAACTCAGAAAGGGGCTTCGGTGCTGGGTTTGTGGCTTTGTTCTTGCTGAGGCCACCAAGCAAGGCCAGCTCTTGCCATCAAGCTTTAACATTAGCAAACCGGGACGTATCTGCGCACATATATTTCTCCTTGGTGTAATTGCCTCACACTTAATTGTGCGATACACATGGCTAGCAAGTAATACCCTATTTAAAGAAAAAGGTAATCCTCCTTCCCAGAAGGTGTTGTAACACTGTGAACAAACATCCAGAGGGAGAAATTTTTTTCAGTCTTTTTCCTTTTTCTTTTAGACTAATCAGAAACACTGCAGATTCAGCCATCTATAAAAGCGTGCCTCCAAAAGGAATTTGATTTATTTTTGTGAAGTGAATGTGTGGTTTTTATTATGCATAGCAGGTATGGTTGGAATCCAAGTACGAAAATTGTATTTTGCACTGTAGACACTCGGGTAATGAATTAAATGGCAACACAAACATATCTACCATTGAAAAATGCCACAGTATGAAGGCCCTTTCAAAAAAGCTAAGTAAACCAACTGCAGGAGAAGAGCAGATAAGTTTTTTTTCTGTCTGTACCTCTATTATTCAGTGCTATTTACATCCTTTTCTTCTATCGAGGAAGGAGATGCCTGTGTTAGAATAGAAGCTAAATTCTGTTCTGTCTCATCGACACGGCGTCCTCAGGCTCTGCCCCTTTGGTTGTCCAGCTCTTGCGTCCCCTGACTGCATCACAGAAACCACAACGTGGAAGGAGGAAAAATGCAGGCTTGGGGCTCATCTTGGGATAGAGTCAGGATGAAAGAAGGGTATCTAGACCATGAAATCAATATATAGGAAGGCTTTCTGAGTGCTCCTACATCTATCTTATCCCAACACTTTAGCAAAGGTTTAGTCTGTGGGTTTTTTCTTTCTTGCATGGAGAAGTTGTTATTTTTAAGCTGGTTCAGGTTTAGGGTGCCCCCAAAAAGGAACCTCGTTTTCAGCGGATGAGTGACCGCTGCACCAGCACACAAAATTCCCTTTCAAAGCCTCCCACTGCCCAGTCTCTTGCGGAGCAGTTTTCTGACATCGTAGAAGCAGTAAATCATCACATCCGAAATACCTCACGGTAAGTGTTAGTGACAAGCCTGGCTGAGCACACGTGCTTTCCTCTTTCCAAATGTCTGTAAGCTTGCAACAGCGATTTGCATTTTTGAGGGTGGCTTTTTCATTGGTGAATTTAATTTCAATGCATGCAGGTTGGAGCAGACCAGGGTTATCTCTGAGCTGATGCTGCTGGCAGCTCAGAGCCTTATCCTGAGACACCACTGACCCTGTATCCTGGTTTCAGCTGGGATAGAGTTAATTTTCTTCCTAGGAGCTGGCATAGTGCTGTGTTTTGGGTTTAGTATGAGAAGAATGCTGATAACACACTGATGGTTTAGTTGTTGCTAAGCAGTGCTGACACTGGTCAAGGACTTTTCAGCTTCCCATGCTCTGCCAGGTGCACGAGAAGCTGGGAGGGGGCACAGCCAGGACAGCTGACCCAAACTGGCCAAAGGGCTGTTCCATACCATATGAGATCATGCCCAGTATATAAACTGAGGGGAGTTGGCTGGGGGGCAGCGATCGCTGCTCGGGGACTGGCTGGGCATCGGTCAGTGGGTGGTGAGCAATTGCATTGGGCATCACTTGTTTTGTATAGTCTTTTATCATTATTATTATTACTTTCTCTTCCTCTGCTGTCCTATTAAACTGCCTTCATCTCAACCCACGGGGCTTACTTTTTTTTCCTGATTCTCTCCCCCATCCCACCAGGGCAGGAGGAGGATGAGCAAGCGGCTGTGTGGTGCTGAGTTGCCAACTGGGGTTAAACCATGACACCCCACAACCTTTGGTGCCTGCTTAGCGGAGTAGGATACTGCTTTCAGTAAAGCATCCTCACCACGGTTAAGGTACGACTGACGGCATGTGGCTGCCTTCCTTGTATCCACCTACCAAAGGAAAATTGTCCTCCCCCCTCTCTTACCTGACTGCAAGTTACTATAACTGCTGTGTTATAATAGCACATATTTGTATGTCCCTCACTTTGTACGTTGGCTATGGTGGCCTGAGTCGGTGCTACCCTTCAAAGTGCCACTTTGCTCTTCATCATTAATATCCTTCAGCAGAAAAGCAAAATTTTATCACTGAGGTCATGCAATAAGTCATTTAATACGGAATCAACAGTGCTTTCAGGTTGGTAGATCTTTGATTCGCACTCCACCATTGGAGACTGTGAAGAGGGAAAGAAGCAAATTAAATTGCACTTTCTAAATTGTCTCTTTCCGCATTAATAAATGAGTTAGCTTTAGGAGTTGAATAAATAAAGAGCAGGTAAGGAATGAGTGAGAGCTGAGACCACACTTAGCCTTGAGACTCACTATGTAAATAAGAGAATTACCAGCTGAATCCTCCACTTTTCCTCTCGTTCCCATAATCTCCATTCTCAGGCTGTTACCAAGGAGAGGGGCATGAACCAGGATTTCCCGTCATAACTACTTGCCCCTTTCTAGCCACCTATTTTGCAGGGACCTCTGAAATAAGTCTTAGGTTGAATTTAGTATGATAGTGCCAGTTATAAAAATTTATGGGCAATATTGCCATCACCAACAGGCAGTGTGTATTCTTAGCTTTGACCTTAATGGGAACTTTTGGATTCTCTCTTGATAAAAGCAGCACTGGACATTCCAACCATGTCTACTCTTACAGGAATATTAAGAATACATCACATACCTAACACTTATTAAGCATACAGTCCCTTTCATCCAGGAAGCTCAAAGAGTTTCTCTCCCTCCCGCCTGCAGAAAATGTAAGGAAATTATCAGAATGTATGGAAATGTACAGAGAAAATCCTAGCCAGCACTGAAGTTTAATATCTCTCTTCTATTTTATCTGTGTCAGCACCAGTATCTGATCTGATATGCGTATGTTTGTAGTCGCCATACCACAGCAGTAATAATGTTACATCTATAATATATATTAAAATATTATATTATATTATACAACTTATATTAATTACATATATATAGTGGCTTCCAACTTACACAGGTCTTTTTTATCATTCAGAGAAATTGGGTAAATTAGCTGGCACGGAGCTTCATGCTGTAATGACTTGATCATTTCCAGTACCTACCCCAAAAAGCAGAGCTGAGTCCCACATTTTCATCCAGGACTTGGCTACTATGTTTTCAAAACCCGGGTCATGTTTGATATCTGAGGATAAACATTCAACAGCGTAATTATCTGTGAACGCTGAACAGCTAGAGCATGTACTGATCAAAGGAAGGGGCTCTCGGCATTCTGGTGCTCGAGTCCCTCACGTTGACTTGGGGAGATGTAAAGGAAGTCATCCAAATATACGTTAACGTAAAATTAGACATTTCTTATGTGTGATCATGAAAAGACTGATTTTATTACGTAGACAGAATAGCTCCCTGATTTTAGCTGTTTATTTTTCTTTTCAATCTTGAAACAATGAGCACAAGTTTTTGTGTGATTGCCATCATATTTTCTGCCAGATATACTTATTTTGACTCCAAAGCAGACATGAGTCTAACTTTCAGACATGTCTTGTTTTTGTTTTTTACTGTTAGCATTGGTCTCATTTTTATTTCTATTCAAATCAAAGGATAATTATATATTACGATAAATGATAATAAGGGATTTTTTAAAAATAAATGTTCAACATTATCTGAACAGACATTATCAAATGTTAGTCTTGATTGTAAACTCAGAATTTTTAATTTTTACTCTGTGTTTTCAGTTTTCTCTGTAAGGGATCAGAGAACTTGGCACTATTTTAAAGTCATTTTTATTTCTACTTTCCAAGGCAATAGCTATGCTTCAGTAAGTTCTTTTTCATATGATTTACCAATTACAACAAAATATTGCAAGCTATCTAATCAGAAACAGAGGGATGTTTTTAAAAGAAATATTTAACTTCTCAGAAACCCAAATACTTTCAATTACCCAAAAAATGGACTCAGAAAGCTGTAGCAGTATTTTATGGGAAATGAAGAACAGGAGCCTGCTAATTCTTTTTTTTTTTTTTTTAAATCCCTGGATCTCTGCCTCGATGCTGTTTCCTGTGAAGCATCCTCATCTGCCCTCTCCTTTGGAAGATCAGTTCAACACAGAAGAGGTGACGTGGCACGGGGACCTGAACACAAAGAGCACTAGAAATTTGTGGTGGCATCTCTGCATCCAAGTTACGTGTGCATGTGTGCGTCTAAAATTGTGGGAGGGAAAAAGAAAGGGGAGCGTTTCTTTTACGCAAAAAAAGTTGACTCTTTCTCTGGAAAGCATTCTCATGAAAATATTAATTCTGTCAAGTAGCCAATTTTCTGTCAAAACAGTTTGGATCCAATGTCTTTGATTAGCCCTGGTGCTAATGAAAGTCCAGTTCTGTAACTTGTGTAATGCGAGACAGAGCCCAATCTGAGTCCTAGCTTGAGTTTGCAATGCTGAGGGGACGTGGTTTCATTTTCTCAATTCATAACATAAATTCCATAAAACTATTGACATGGAGAAGGCTGCTACTTATAAATGCTTGCAGATTGAAGCTTTAATTTGAAAATTGAACAGTTTTGATCTGGAAATCATTTAGAATCAATAAGGCGCTATTTTTACAACCATTTTCTAGAAATGATCAAGTCTCAACATTTAGAACTTTTTTTAATATTCTCTTATGACCATGCAAAAATGATTAGTTGGATTATGGTGATCTGGGAGTGATTCCTCCAAAACTGTGGGTCTGAGCTTGAACCAGAGGCATTGGAACTGGAGGACTTGACAGTGCAGCCATACTCCATAGCCAGGTTCCTTAGGACAGTATTTGCTAAGGTCTAAGGAGACTCTTACCTGGTAACACCAACAGACCCCCTAGCAGATCTTTGAAAAAACCTTTTTCCCTCACATGTCAGCATGAGTAAGATGGGGAAGCCAAGAGGAACCCAAGAACTAAGGATGATCCTGACTGCACGTCGTTACAGGAGCAGGGTAGAGCAAGAAGCGGTTTGATGGTTTTATTACCATTTTTTCTGGAGCTGCTTGCTTTCAGGTGTCTCCAGGGATCTCTGGCCCTCATCACCACCACCCCAGCCCCGACAGTTGCATTGCCCTCTATGGTCCCTCATTCTCCTGCTCTTCTTCCTGTACCGGCACAGTTTCAGACCAATAGCTCCATGAGGGGAGCAGAGAAGGGACACGACCTTGGCACTACTCCTCCTTGGCCTGACCTCCATCCATTTCCACCTCCCCAGCCCATCCTGTTGGACACCATTTGCCCATACCATGGTCAAGGAAGCGCTCGGCTCTGGGCACAGAGGTGGGATCTTCCTGCAATGGCGCTGGGGTTCAGCAGAAGTCCAGCCCCTAGCTCTGTGGCGTCTAGTAAACTGTGCGGATCTTCTCTTCTGTTGTCTTAATTTGATCTGTCCCCTCATTTTGTTTTATGGTTGCTCTCTATGGAAATTCTCAACCCTTGCTTCTGACCTGCTTATGAGCCATTAAGCCTTTTTTTTTTCCTTCTCTTTTGGAGGAAAATTCTGCTTCCATAGTAGTTTGTTCGGGTTTGGGGTTTCAGTTTGGTATTTCCCCCCCATCTCTTCCAATCGCTGTTATTTCCCCAATGTCTCTTTGTTCTCCTGCTGTTCCTTCCACTGCTCCCACTGTGTACGCTCATGGCAAACACATAAAAGAAAAGATCCTGTAGAAATAGATTTCCTAAAAAAAAAATAGCAGCTAATCCATTTTAGTCACCTGCTCTCTGATCGGCTGGCTCAAGGTGGCCTCTTGTGAATAATACAACACCAAGAGTCTCGTAAGCCAACTGTTCGCTTCTTGCTTGTTCTCCATATTAAGCCCTGATATATTATTGCTCATTAATGAGTTATCTCCTCATCTATGAAGCAAGAAAGCATGTCATTTCCTTCATTAATAATATTGGTCAAGATATATCACATTTCAAGTCATTTTGCCGAATTCATCCCATATTTTAAACCCACGCTTTCAGAGCCTGCAGCTGACCTGGCCATTAAGCTCTGCTAATATTTGTTCTTCATGCTGTGCTGAGGGAGGAGGGATTGAGGGCATAGAGAGGAGAAATATGGGATGATCTACCTTTTTTTCAGTGTTTCCACCAAAGCTTGACAAAAGGTTTTGCAGATAAACTAAAAATGCAAAATAAGGCGCTTTTTTCCCACTTTTGCCAAAAACCGCACACCCATCATTTCTGATAGCCCCAGTTTTATCTGTCCCCAATTCTTCTGATAAAAGGACTGAGATACCTTTTGTTTCTCCCTTGCTCCCTTTCCCAAATTTTTCAGTGGGCTTGCGGGGCCCTCTGTGACCTCCCAGGCAAGCTTGGTTTGCGTACCTGTGTTGGGAGGGCTTTGCAGGGCGAGTGTTCAACCAGATCAGCTCCCTGACCCAGGGACTATGAGCTTGTGCAAGAGCCAGTGCTCACCGCAGGGAGGGGATGGGAGAGCATGGCATTCAATATTTGTGGTTCTGGAGGTATTTTACCTCGCTCTTCCGACGTGTGACAAGTTATGTCAGTGACTCTGGGGATCTGATCGAAAGTCCATGTGAAATGATGTCATTGCTTAAAGGAGTTTCTTCCTTTCTCCGTCATGAAATCCAAGCTTTATCAGAAGTGAGACCCTGGTTTTGTAAGCAAGGGATGCTATTTTAGGATGTCTTGGTGAGTCTGCATGGTGTTCAACCGCTGCTTGATGATTTAGCTTGTAGTCATGCACTGAGCAAACTCTAACACCGAGCAAATCATTGTTATCTGATTACCTTCATAACTTGTTTGTGAGATAATTTGGGAATCATTTAGATACAGCAGCCATTTAATCAACAATCATATTGAACATGAATATGATGTTTTCTAATTTTGTTTCCATGTACAACTCAGATGCAATGCCTCTGATGAATGTGACAATTAATTATACTGTAATTAATGGCTATTTATAGCAAAGGTCATCAAATTAGTTTCTGTGACCTTGTTACCATGTTACATGCAATCTAATTAACAAATACAAAGGTTGCTTCAAAAGCCTATTATAATTTTAAAGTGATAGATTCTCTACATAGGTACATCTGACATTTTCTAGACTGTTGCTACGCTAGGAAATGGATGGAGGCAGATTAAGAGCACTTACTCTAAAAAACCCCGTGCTATTCTCCTTAGGGTGGTAACAGAAACTAAGGTACAGCTGCACAATGATTCAGATTCTGAGTCTCTGAGCATATTTCTCTGAAAAAAGTGAAATAAACCCCACAATTTTTTTCTTTTAGAAATTTAGAATTTTTTTTTTATATACCTGGATTTTCCTAGACAGTTATGTATATCACTGATACACATGATGATTCTATGATTCTATGATTCTGTATCATTAATAATGCATGAAAAATAATACAAGAAAATAAGCAGCCAGCATTCTAAATGAATGGTGAGATTATACAATCTATGTACCTGATTCTATGTATCTTGGGTGCTTGAGCTTTAATCAGAACCTCGCACCTCTTTTTCCTGTAGTTGTTGATGCCTCTTTCAACTCTTACATGTTTGGTCTCAGGATGGCCATTTGTTAGGACACAACAGAAGCAAACTGGATCATGAAGAATAAGGGATATTGGTGTGTAAGTGAATGGGACGATACAATAGCCGTGATAAGAAAAGGAGACAAAGCTATTGCAGAGGTTTCTGCTTCACAGTGTTCAGTTAAAAAATAAAACGATGCTATTTCTACTGAACAGAAACAACAGTGGTCTCTGCCTCTGCAAGTTGGATTTGGTGCATCTGCTTCAAGTCCCTTGGAAAGACTTGAATTCCTTTCCTCTTTATGTGTTCCTTAGCCTCTATCTCCCTCTTTCTTATTTTGCCTTCTGTGTCAAACTTATTATTTGCACAGAGATATGATCACTGAGAGCTGGAGAAAAAGGACTACAAAATCCATGCAAGGAAACATTTTAACTGTTAGAAAGGAGAGGACTATTCCCCTTGTAGGCTTTCTCTGGAGGACCACAGGTCATGTGCTTTGCTTGCATTGTGCAACCTCATACCCATTGCTGTTTTTTTTAAAAAAAAAGCAATAACACAGTATTACAAAAAAAGATACTTTATGGGCAGTACGGCAGTTAAATTTAGAAATATTAAATGTCTTGAAACTTGAGTTCAAGTCTTTGCATGCTGAGGTCATGCATAAAATATATCTGTTACTCAAAACTAGCATGTTGCCCATAATAAACCCTCGAGAAAGGAATAGTCTTCTTATCTACGTAGTCTTCTCTACATTGGATGAAAATTAATCTGAGTGAAAATGTATCTATACAGGTTAAACTGTGCTGAACCCCAGGTGGATAATTTCATTTAGAATTCAAGTAAGTTTTTTTTTTTCTTTCTTCAAAGTTAGCTTATCTCAATGCGAAAATGAATCAAAGTGATTCTTAGTAAGGGTGATTGGCATTGCTATATCACAAGTCCGTGCATCTAACTAAACTTCACCAGCGCATTTTAAATGTACACCTTCAGTTGATTCAGCAGAACTTTTCCGAGCTTAGAGCAGTTTTGCATTTTCTGCCTATTGTTTCCAGAGACGAACAGGTCAGACCTTGTTGTGTGAACGGGGCAAGGCCCAGAGCTCCCGAGGGCTGAGCCCTTGATACCTGCACGAATCTCAAGGGCTAGCAGTATGATACTGCCTACGCAACTCACGCGTTTCCTTCCCCACAAATGTCGGAGGTTTTTGCCCAATGAATCCCACTCCAGCTGCGGGGAACAGCCTTTGTGCTCACAGTCTATAGTGCCATTCGACACGGAGCCAAGAAATTCTTGGAAGCAAAGAAATTGTTTGCCAAAAGCTGAGGTTTATTTTCGCCCCCAAACTGTTCACAGACTTAAGCTGAATGCACTTAACAATTGCAGCTGGAAATACTTTAGGCCAAGAACAATTGAGGCTGTGATCCACCAAAGGACACAATAGCAAGGGCAGGCTTTTACCCTACGATCCAGTGACTCGTGACACAGCCCAGCTGCAGGAGACCAAGGCACGACTTCTCCCCATGCATAAAGGGAGCTGAACCTCTTTTCCTTCCAAAAAAATATCCTAACCATGGGCTATGAAAAATCCTGCATCAGGGTCCTCTTGATTCCCTCTCTTTGGACCCTGGCTGATGTCTTTAAAAGCACTAAAATACTTATTGAGGGAGCACCCAGAAGAGACGTGGCTCCAGGCCAGGATGGTTGGTGGGGGAAGCATTGCTCGCAGTCCTCTGGCAGAAGCCTTTGACTCTCTTCCAGACAAACCCAGACCCAGAATGGCAGAGAAGTTGTTCTTTAGATTTTAGACATATTAATAGATATGTGAAAAGGAGCTTGGAATATCCTTCATCTCTCTCATGCCCTCACTTTTATAGGCAGCATAGGGAAGTTCGTACTTGCCCACACTTGTCTCAAGTGGCCATGAGACCTAAAAATCTGGAGCCCATCTTTGCTAAACAGACCTCATGAGAGTTTTGCAAGCAAATAATGTATCTCTTGCCATTAAATAGCTCCTATTTTTTATTTTAATGGTAACTGATGAAAATGGGTTGTAAGAATATGATTGTCCCCCCAAAAAAAAGAAAATCCTGCCTTGTGTTGACTCTTCCCCCTCCCTCCAAATGTGTATGTTGACACTCTGGAGTGTTTAGCTTGTATATGCTCAAGAGGTAACAGGAGAATTTGGTTAAGCAGTTAATCTGCTTGGCTCGATTGCAGCAACAGCACGCAACTCACAGAAGAGCAATGGTGAAGTGACACTGTTGAAAAACAGGGTTTCCAAGGAGAAAGAGTTACTTAAAAAAATGCGGACGGCACCCAGTGGAGTAATCACACCTCGGCTCGATCTGACTTCAGAAAGGAAGCCTGTGACAGCTGCATCGCACAAAAGATATTGGCAGATGGGGGTTTTCTTCCTCGTTTTATGTTCTTCTTCTTGGCTTTTCTTCAGGGGTAATTTTTTATCATTTTTGGAAAGTCAAAATCTTAACAAAAGTGCTTGAAACAGAAACAGTAAAAATCAGAGCATGGCTGAAAATCTGGATGGCTAGAGGACTTTTTTTGATTCCACCTCCTTACTTATCTGCATTTAGCCATAGCATATTAACATATTAATACATGGAAATGCATATTAATAGCGCTCAGCTTATCTGCTGGGCTGGGAGCAAAAAGCAAATGCATGCAGCATATAAAGGAGCAACACTAGGTGCGGAATTCAAACCCACGTGCCTAAGAATTTAGCCCTTGCTAAGTTTGATCTTACTGCAAGCCGTAGACCTATCTTGGAAGGTCTGTGTTAAGTATTAAGAAGGCAGCCAAAAGGTTGGACAAAACTGTGAATTATTTGGCATGCTCATACTCGTAAGTTTTAATTTTTTAAATAAGATATATCGGCTTGACTGCCTGATTATATTTTTTTGTTAGAAGACTCTTTTTCCCTGATAAATAAAAATCAATGCATCCTGAGATACGTGTTCTCTATAAAAAAATCCCTTTCTGATAAAATCTCACTGATTTGTCAGCATTCTTAATGCTTTGCATGAAAAAATAAAGGAGATGTCTCACAGGAAGATAAAGTCCCCAAGTCTTCATCCTGAAGATAAAAGAAACACTCAAGTATGCTGATGTTGTGCTGTTTCATTGCAGATCGATACACTGATCACAGCAACAATGGTAATTACAGAGCCTGTCTTCTGGGACCTAAGCATCCTCAGCTCCCATGAAATTAGCAAAAGTCGAAAGTATTTGACATCTTCCACCAGGAGGCTTCAAAACAGTGAAAAGCAAGCAAACAGGTGAGCAAACACACAAAATCCAGCCGCTGTTTCATAAAGGGTCACTTGGTTGCTCCTGTTTCCTTATACGCACCTTTGCTAGAGCTGAAGTGCAGCATCATGGACACAGTATCCTGCTCTGAAGCTAATCAATGCAGAGAACATTTTAAAAATAACCTATTTTTTTCATTTTTTTTTTAATCTGAAGTCAGTTTAGGTCCCTGTATTGTGCTTTTTGATAGAGCAGGAAAAATAACTCCACTCACCTATCTTTTTTTGCCTCTTTTTACAACGTTACGAGAAGCTACATTTTTCTTAAAAGTCTGAAGCTTTAATCTTTAGGAGGCATCTGGCTTTAGATGAAAATCTAAGTGGCATTTTCATTTTAGTCCTCTATATTTGGAAACACATAAATGTTTGCACCATAAAGAAAACACTGGACGTCCACGGGGACCACAATATTGATATTGTGGAAAAGTCTGTGTTTCCAAGTTGTTTTTTATCATGACTCAGAAGATTTTGAGTTGCTTGGGTTTTTTTGTTGTTGTTAAATATTTTCCATTTAAGAAAGTAAAGTCAGAAAAATTTTCACCAGCTCTATCACAAAATAAACTCGTGCACGTGGCAGATTTCCCTACCACGCTCTGAGGAGCCACGTACTGGTCTATAGGACCTTCCATCCACCATGGCAACCTGTTTTCTTTTGATCTTCCATGGTTTACATTGCAGGCTCTTTGAAGCAGGGGCTCTAAGGCTGAGTTTGTGCTGAGAAGCAGCCACGATCACTTTTAGAGCTATAAAAATAAATCTGACACAGTACTCTTAACAGCTTGTAACCCCAAATATTTAGTTGATGCTGGCGAGACTTTTTCCCGTAGGGGAAAGAGTTTGTTAAACTGGAGCTGTTGCAAGCGGTGAAGTGGTCTGATACGTAGTGCCAGTAGTTAAATGAAACCTATTGTAGAGGATTTATTTGTCATGCTTTTTGATCAGAAGAAGAAGAATGTGTAGCAGAACTGATATTTTCGAACATTTTTGGAAACTTAATTAGTTGTTTTTGATGTAAGGGCAGAAAATATGAATTAAAGATACAGTATGTAAGTTTGTGTAAAGTATGTTTTCCAAAATTAGCAGGAGACAAATCTGAAATGTCTGAGAGGTTTCATTTTCCATAAGCTCCCAGAAATATCTGATGTTAATCACAACTCCCTTAAACCCGGTTACTTAGGAATAGGACTGCATGTTCCAGAGAGCTTGTCTTCCTCACAAGTCTGAGCAGAAATAAACACCCTAAGGATGGATCATACAGAAGTATACTGGAGTTTTTTTGTCTAAAAAATAAGGAAGGAGACACAGAACTGGGTAACAAAATGGAGAAAACATCTTCTTGACTGGAAGGCAGATGCCTCCTCTCTCTGTCCCCGGTCCCCAACCATCTGGATCATAGACATGGACACACCGTCCCTCTGGTCTACGGAAACCAGGATTTGGGAAGAGGAGACTAGCGTACGTCTGCTCTGGCTCTGACACAGCATCAGGCTGTGAGCAGGGGCTCAGCTAGGGGAGGGAGGTTATTCCAGACTCTTACACTTCGACGCAATCTAATTTATTTTACAGCCCTAAGAAGCTGTCACACTCAAACAACATGTTACGGGTTTAACAGTTGTGCATCTCGGACCCCTTGCCACCCTGCACACGTTCACACAATCTGTGCAACGCTTTGGGTGCCGGCCCCTTCCCCCTCCCTCCCTGCATCACTGCAGGGCGCCGCACCCCAACAGGGACCAGGCATTTTTCTCTTACTGCTCTCCCATAGGTTTTCTGCCAAGGAAAATCAGCATTAGTCTCTTGCTAATGCTGTCATGAAGCTCAACACTCAGTATGCATTTATGGTGTGATAAAAAGCCAAGGACATCTTGTCTGTGGCAGCTTTCCTGCTCCTAAAATCACAGAATCGTTAAGGTTGGGCAAGACCTCTAAGATAATCTAGTCCAACCGTCAACCCAACACCACCATGCCTCCTCATCTAGCTGGCCTGGGTGCCTCCACACTCCACATGAGTGTGCACGGGTGTGAGGAGCTGTGAACGCCAGAAAAGACAATCCTTAGCCTTCGGCTGAACAAGCGCCGAGGCTTCCCCTTGCACAGCACTCTGCAGAATGGAGCGCATCAATCTAGATTTGACAGAGAACTTTTAAGTTACAGGTAAAGGGGCTTTTAAAAATTCACAAGGTGTGGGAATTTTTAGTTCCAAATTCTATTTTAAAGAAGAAAATAGGAACTCTTGGGGTTAGAGAGTAAAGGTTGGAATGTGGTGTGCAACTGCATGAAGAAGCACTGCGGCTGGAGGTAGCACGTGCCGTCACTCCCGGGTGCCCGCGTCACATCATCGACATCAGCCTCCTGTTTCACCCTCTCCTTTCCTCCTTTTTCTTCCATGGATACATTCTCCCAGAGGAGGTCCAGCCTCCTCATCTATCCTAAATATTTTGCAATTTAGCAGGCAAAAATTGATTAACCGCCACGCCACGTGCAAATTGATGACAGGCAAATGGTCATTTGTGGTGGCCTGGGAAGGTTTATCTGGTTTCTCACTGGACAGCAAAGCAGCGTGAAGGAAAGGTCTCTGCAAGGCAAGCCTCAAAGGGAGCTGAAAAGGGGCAGCGAAGTATAGCACCCAGCCCAGAAGCACCTGGAGGCAGGTCAGCGTCAATGTAAGGGAAGGCAGCACGAAGCGTGGCCTGCAGCTCCAGGCACTCTGTGCTCTCCCCGGGTGACCTTATGGTTAAATAAACCCTACAGTTCATGGAATACTTTGAGATCCAGTTAGAATTGGAGGAAAAAGCAACTGGTTTTGACCAATTGTTAATGGTCATTTCTGAGTGCTCCCTTTGTGATTATTGTTTTCAAAGAAGTATATTTCCTTTTTTTTTTTTAAGAAAATACTGAAGATATAATCTTTTTTCTATCTTTAAGAAAAAAAAAACAGAGGAGAAGGATGGGAGAGGTTGGCATATATTTATATCCTCCTGGTTGCGTTTTGCAATTTCATCTTGTCCTCTTCCCGTTTTCCCTCGTGAAAAAAGAAGAGGCACAAGAAAAAAAATCCAGATCTGAGTGAGTAACCTTGGCTCTGCTCAGGTTCCCGCGTTCCCAGCAGCAGGCACAGAGCCACCGGGCCACGAGGCTGCCGTGCTGCTTCCACCGCTCCTCAATGCCGATGGACTCCCCGTGGTGCAACACCGTGGACATGACCTCCAGCACGAAGCTGCACCTACAGGTTGCGGAGGAGGATCGATTTGGACTATTATTAGCTGTTTAATGCCTTTCTGAGAGCTTAGACCCATCACTCATTTTTTTTTGTACCACTATCTATGCTTAGGAGCACCGCACCCCGTGGAAGTTAGTGGGGGCTGTGTTTCATGAGGAACTTTTCAAAGTCAGTCATTGACTCTTTTTAAGAACAGCGTGAAAAGCGTTTTGCTTCCTTAAGGTGACCAAAGCCTATTTCCATTTACATGTATGTTATTAGCAGGGAGACGGTTGGGAATGTTTTTCACGGCATTCATCTATTGAATTACTGGCTTTCCTCTTCCCCATTAGGGTACAAGGCCATTTTGGGCAAAATGAATAGTGAAGTTTAATAAACATAGCTCTCTGCTGACTCCCTTCACACAAGCGAGCTGGCAAGAATTAAAGTCCTTAATGGGTATTTAATGGTGGATGAAATGAGCTTTCTCCTTATTAGCGCGGTGGCGTATTGGAGCTGGTTGCCCTCTGTAAAGTGCTCACCTGACTCGCCTCTCGAGCTGGTGCTGAAAAACCCAGCTCCCATGGCTAACCTCAGATTCCCTCGTCTAGCGCTCTTACAGCAAAAATTCTTTCGGAAGAACCGCAGCGGCTGTCTTCCTGAGATTTGCGGTGTAATTTGCTATTTCATTGAGGTCGTCACATTCTTCCCTTTGATGTCTCTTTACTGGGAGTCTTTAATGGCCACCTCTTGCCGTGAGTCAAAGGCTAAAAAAAATGTTGTCGGGGTTCTTTGCATTTTCCTGCTCTGACATTATGCCACACACGCGATGCTGGATTTTTCGGCTGGGTTTCCCTGGCTATTTCTCCTTCACCTGACCGGAATGCAACTATCATATTTTTGGCTCCCCCTTGGCTTGAGGCTGAGGTAAAAGAGCTCAGGATGGGACACGGGTTCTTCTAAACTGCTGTCTGTGTTAATTGGGATTTCAGGGTTGTTGCTTTTTGCAAGAAACCCAAGCAGTGACTGGTGTTGCCTCCACCATGGTTTTGGCAGGGAGAAGGAAAACCCCTGGGGAAAGAAGGGAGGGAACCCGTGAAACTGTTGTGACACACAGGGGGATGGGCTACTGCTGTGGGTCCAGAGAGGTCATGCTCACACGTGCACATTTCCAAAGCAGTGGGCAGCTGAGATTGACGTGAGTGGGTACAGAAGAGGTGGCTGGGCTGTGAAATCAGCAGGACTCCACGGATCTGGGTCCTGTTTCCAGCACTGCTCCGCGTTTTCTCTGCCTGTGCTCATTGCTGGACCAGGCACTCGACTTTCTGTAGCTCATGTCCATCCTGGCCATGTTGGTTTATCAGTTTTTACAAAGCTGCATCTAATCTGTGCTTAAATACTTACAGGTTTCCCGCGTTACTCGACAGAGGTAAAATATTACGAACTGCGAGGGTTTTGGAAACTGCAGCGAAGACTGCCATAAAATACCTGAGTAGTAATTCACATAAAATAAGATAGCTAGAAATTAATGTATATGGTTGCATGAATAAAATTGCAGGTCCTTATTTGAGGGTTTAAATATGAGATGTGAAAAATCATATATTTGCCAACACGGAAAATACCTTCTTATGCATGAGGCTTGTGGCAATCTGGGAGGAGATTTTTAGCTCCACCTGCAGTGACTGGAATTTTAGCTATGGATTTCAGCAGAGCGGAATTTTTCCTCGGCTTTTTCACTGGAGACAAAAAATTAGATGCAGATACGTACATAACAACGGGTGCGTAATTGGCCAGTGGCCTGCGTTATGCACTCGACAGAAGTAGTTGTAGCTATGGTGTAACGCACAGCTGTAGCTTGTAGTCAACGAGAGGCACTGAGTAGGTCTTGTCAAACGAGCCAACAGTTTTCTTCCTGTCAAACTGAAATTCAGAATTCAGATCTACAGCAGCTTTGGCATAGGAATTATTAAATGGTGCAAAAAGAATAATATTTGTTAACCGAATTACCTAAGGAGAATATTGGAAATATTCTCCGTCTCTTATTTTTAAGTGAAAATTCTGGCAGAGACACTCAACAGCTTTTCTCATTTTAGAAAGGTAGCCTGGTTTATAAGATGATAAGTAATTGATCTGTCTTAACATGTCCAAGCTTGGGAGTGCCTCAGGAAGGTGTTCGTTTGTCCTCGTTACCTGCAACAGCTCACTGGTGTATATGCCTGGGCATAAAGAGTTTTTGTCTGCAGTGAGACACAAAGTACATCGTATTCCTTGTCTGTCGCCCTCTCTCCCTACGCTTACTGTACCGAGGCAAGACTTGCAGTTGGCCTTATCGGTGGCATCGGCATCTTTGATCCGAGAGGAAGGGAAGGGGCTTACTGCAAGCAGCACAGCTCTCCCGAAGCAGAAAGCCTGTGGAGACAAGCCGGGGAGGCTGGAGCAGCTAGGGGCAAGGTCTGGTCACGCCACAGAGAAGGCATAACTTTTGCTTAAAAAGTCCAGAATTTACATATTTTTCTGAATATCAAGGATTTAATGTTTTTAACTTATCCCAGAATAGGAAGTTGTTAGGGAGACTGTGCTGCGGGAAATGCAAGGTGACTGGAAAGGCAGCAGAGGACAGCAGAAACGGAGCTGGGGGGAAGTGTGGGGAGTCCCTCGGCCGATGGCTCGGGGGAGACACTGGGTGGTGGGGACAACAGGAGGGTCTTCTTTGAGTGAGCCGTGTGGCAAGAGCGGAGACCTTCGGAGTGCATGGCAGTGTTACCTGAGACCCTGGCAGAGCCAAACACCTAGGTTGCCCAGAGAGGTGGTGGAGGCCCCATCCCTGGAAACATTCAAGGTCAGGTTGGACGGGGCTCTGAGCAACCTGATGTAGTTGAAGATGTCCCTGCTCACTGCAGGGGGGTTGGACCAGATGACCTCTAAAGGCCCCTTCCAACCCAAAGCATTCTATCATTCTATGATTCTGTGATCTGTGCCTGAGGGTGGAAGGGCTGGGGAGGAGAGAGGCTGGTGGGTGTTTTTGGAGGGGACCTGAGTGGGCAGTGGGCATATTTGCAAAGCTGAGCTAGGGGAAGTTACAGCAGCAACAATGGGAAATGCTTGAGGGAGGCAAGGGGGGAGCTGCAGGGGATTTTTGTTGTCTGAGCGGAAGGAAAAGGCCAGGTATTGGAAAAAAGCTGGGGGGGGAAGAAGCTGCGGGCTTTGGGTATGGCATGCAAAGTAGCTGTGGTTTATTTACCTTGAAAAGGCTTGCAGCACTTTTCCCTACTGAGAAAATTAAACAACCTGAGTGTTAAGTACAAAACTGTGTACATTACAATTGCTTCTCAGGAGGTAGCAGAAGTGGCGTTAAATCTCGGCTCTACCCTCTCCTGAGGCGGGTGTAATTCCTCCCTCCCCACCACACGCACACCCCTGTCCGCCTCAGAAACCCTTTTGCTGGAGGCCTCGGAGGGCTAAATATCACGGTGGTGGGTGCGAGGTCCTGGTGGGAGCTGGCCCGTCCACCGCAGCACCCCCGGCACCGCAGCCCGTGGTGGGCACCCATCCCTCCTCCAGCCTGCCTTGTGCCGCTCGCCCGCGCCGCCAAGGGACCACCTGCTCCTGGAGCGTCCCCCCCTGCTCCCCTACGGCGATGGAGAGCAGCTCCTGCCCTGCCACATCAAAGTCTGTTTGCTCATATCAAAAGACTTTGGGGTCAATACGGAGCTATACAACACTTAGGTGTTGTCTGGCAACTTCCTCCGCGGCGGCCACCCCCCTGCTGTGACGAGGGGGTGACGGTGGGTTTTGACTTTCATCTCCGGGCCTTCTTTTGTCTTCTGGATGAATTGCGAGCTAACCTGAGACAACGGGAGAGCCTCCCTTAGGAGCGACACGCCAAGCCCGCTGCATTTCTATTCTTTCCACGCTGTGTTTCTGTGATGTGGTGCTGCATGCATAATCTGGCAGGCTGTATAACAGAGATGCCCAGTCCTTCGCTACGTTCCCGATATAAATTTCCATTTCTTATATTCTGTTAAGCTACGCTCTAGTGAAGTACTTTTTTTTTTTTGTAACGTTACTCAGCAATTCATTGTCAGGCTCTAAAAACAGGCAAAAAAAAAAAAAATCCCGATATTGACCTCTCAATCAGCACACATGAAAAGGGCATCTGTCATAATTACTGAACTTCATAAATGGCCTTATGAGACCACTGGAGATAACCCACTAAAATTATATTAATTTCTTCGATGACGTTGTTATTTTCTTCCCTGTTGTATGAAAGATGATGAAATGAAGGTCATCTAAGGTCAAAAGACGTATTCAGCAGATTTGAGCCCATTTCCACGCACATGCTCTGTGAGCAGGGGTTAGAAACACGACATCAATTTCAATTATATATACGGATGCCTAAGAGATAATGAGCTGATTTATGGGGACCGTACATTGCGCTGGAACACATCTATTAATTCATGGACTGTGCAGGGAGATTGGTGCCTCTAGTGTACTGTATACTTTGAAAATTTGTAGCATTTCAAGATATAAGCGATAATACAGGACTGTAATGTTAATATAATGTAGTTTCACTTTTGTGATGCCTTATTAATCAATGCTGTGAGTGACGTAACATTGAACTGGCATAAAAAGTAAGGAATAATGAGTAAATGTGCTTATTTATGAACAAGAGACCCACAGTTTAGTAAGAACTCTCTTTTTTTCAGGTTATTGCCCACTCTTATTTGTGAAAACAGCAGAACTGAAGAAGTTCCACTTTAGTGAAACCAGATCAGTTTTGATGACATGAGGCCAGTGAAGAGCTGGCTGAATTTGCCTAAACCCAGCTTTTATTTGGAATAAAACAGGTTTTTTCTTTATTGGTAATTCAGATATTAGACCTATTTTGATACGTACCCTTTGAAGAACAAACAACAACGCTGTTCAAATAATCTTCTAGTTTACGGAGAGCATGTTTTTACCTTATATTAATTATCATAGCTACAGAGTTTTAATCTATCATAGCAGAGGATCTGCCCTGATATTTTTGAATTCGTAAAAACAAAACTGGCCCTGCAAAACTAAGTTGAAGTCTGATAATATATTTTCTTTGAAACCCTCTAGTAGTTTTAATCTGGACAGAATATACGAAATACATCTTTTTATGGATGAAAACACTGTGGTTTTAAAAAACTAAAAAGCCTCAGGAATGGAACAAGGAGGGGTAAGGAAGGGAATAAGAGCATAACATTCTATCCCAAATTTCAGGAATGCTGCATGTATTTTTTTTTATCTCGAAGTAGCAGCTTCTAGAAGTGTTTTTTTTCTCTGAAGAACTGCCCCAAGAGCTATCTGCTGCTGCTCAAGAGGCACTTTGTTAATAAAGACAGTTCCTGATGGCAGCGAACAGATAACCTGGCTGATTGTAATCGAGGTGTTGATACTGACTTTGCTGGCTGTTATCTCATTTAGTGGTGCGGGGTGGGGTAGAAAAACCCCTCTATCCTCTTGCCAGGAACCCCTAAGCCACGAAAAGAGAAAACAGAAGCAGTAGCAGTTGGTCCCTTAGCACTGAGGAGCCAGCAGCCAGTTGGCTGCCCGTTTGTTAGATGGAAAGTATGGGAAACACCATCTTGCCGAAGAAAAAAAATATTCTGAAGCATGCTATCATACAGAAGAAATGTAATTGCTTATCCAGCTGGGTTGCTGAGACCCCCTCTTTGTGTCCCTAAGTGCTGGGAAAACCACTTCTGAGGTACAGATGAACCAGCCCATTAAAGGTGAACGACCACCGGTCAAGATGCTGAAGGGCTGGGGTGGCTGGGTGTGCTGGTTTGGGCTGGGGCAGAGTTAATTTTCTTCTCAGTAGCTGGTATGGGGCTGTGTTTTGGATTTGTGCTGAAAACAGTGTTGATAACACAGGGATGTTTTGGTTACTGCTGAGCAGTGCTTACACAGAGTCAAGGCCTCTTCTGCTTCTCACCCCACCCCACCAGCGAGCAGGCTGGGGGTGCACAAGAAGCTGGGAGGGGACACAGCTGGGACAGCTGACCCCAACTGACCCAAGGGATATTCCATACCATACGATGTCAGGCTCTGCGTATAAAGCTGGGGGAAGAAGAAGGAAGGGGGGGACTTTCAGAGTGATGGCGTTTGTCTTCCCAAGTCACCGTTATGCGTGATGGAGCCCTGCTTTCCTGGCGATGGCTGAATACCTGCCTGCCCATGGGAAGTAGGGAATGAATTCCTTGTTTTGCTTTGCTTGCGTGCGCAGCTTTTGCTTGACCTATTGAAATGTCTTTATCTCAACCCACGAGTTTTGTCACTTTTACCCTTCCGATTCTCTCCCCCATCCCACCGGCAGGCAGTGAGCGAGCAGCTCTGTGGGGCTTAGTTGCTGCCCAGGGTTAAACCACAACACCGGACGGGGAAAAAAAAAAAAAAGCAGGGAAAATGAAAACTGCTTCAAATAAATAAATAAAAAAAATCCTTCCCAAATCCTGACAGATTTATCCCACTAAGATGCCATGTGTCATTTTGCCTGAGCATTTCATAATTTGCCTCAGTAATTCTGTATTGCATTTACTATTTAAATCCCTTATTTTTAAACACAAAAATCCAGCAAATAATTGCCTGTTAGTTTGAGCACTTGCCTATCTGAGAGTACATAATTAGTCCCTTCCCTCAGCAACTGCTACCAGCTACTGTCAGAGGCAGGGTATAGGAGAAGGCGTTTCAAAGGCTTGTTCTTATGCTTTATGGATTTTATAATAGATTGGGGAAAAAAAAGGAGAAAATGATGGTATTATTAATACCATCATATCCCTGGAGAAAGGGCTGAACAGCTCTGCCACCGTTCCTCCCACGCTGACAGCTCGCTTGACTTGGTCCTCGTAACTGTAAATCATAATTAACGAAAATGACAAGAAAACACCGTGCCTGAGCCTTTCCATTTAAGAGGGTAAGTAATTGCGTCCCAGTAGCCCTGTTTAGCGCCGTGGAGGTGTTGGGCGCACAAGGAAAGCCATGAGAAGGACCTTCCAGCCCCAGCAAGCGTACCTGACAAAGCCCCCCCCGATTCCCAGCAATGCTCCCACTGCGTATTCCAACAGTGGATTTGGCTCCCTGGTTTTCACATAGTGAAAGTCAGGAGCAATTATCACCCATGAAGAAAAAGTGATGCTGATGAATGTAAAAAGAAAGAAACTGGAAGTGTTTGCTTCAGTAATTTATTTGCAGAAAGATCTGAAGGTGAGGAGACCCTGCAGGAACGGGAAGAGCTGGTGCTCCCTGCTCGGATGTCTGGGGCGATGCTTGACACCTCTACCCTTTTTCGCTGGCTTCATTAGTTTTTCCAAGTTCATCTACATTCAAAGCAATAGTCTGGGTGAACAACGGTAATAAAAGCGAGAACTAAGCTAGGAGAAATCATGCTGAGTCTCAGATTACTCGCTTCTCTTCCAGCAAGGATTTAGTGCACGTTTATAGCCCCAAACTGGGCTGTCCAAGAAAAAAATAACCCTGTTCCCATGAATTTAATGGAGATTTTGGCAGAATCCATACTAAAGCAATGTCTAATACTATTGTAAACCCTGCACCGAATTGTTCATTACTCAGCTGTGATGTTCTTTCCCCTTTGAAATGTTTTACCAGTCGCACACACGCTTCCCATCACTGCCATCAGCGCTGGGTTACTGCTGTGCAACAGGCGTCCGTCTCGGGACACTGATGCTGCAGCCCAGGTGTCTAATTGCTGTTGACTGAGATGTATCGCACCTACATTTAAATAACCTAACTGGGCACCACAGATTCCACATGGTAACATGGAGCTCGGAATAGGCTTCAAAATAGTTGGGCAATTTGCTTGCTTTGAAATCTGTGCTGAGCTGCTCTATTACTGTACCCCAGGGAGTGAGCTTAAAGATAGCTTGGTACGTCGACACAAACTGTAATCATACTGCCAGACTGCAAAATAGACCTGCCCTTCGTAAGTCCTAGGTACAACCGATGAGGTGCGAGGAAAGGAAAACATGAAAAATCTGAAAATTGGCTCTCAGGTTTCAGTGGCTAAATAACATCATGCAGACAATTAAAAAAAAACAAAACAGAAAAACAAAAACCAAACCCTCACAAAAAATCATTCCAAGACAGAATTTGTATTCAGCCATGTGTCCTTGCTCCAACTAAGCAAAAAAATACGATATTTCCTGTCCAGGATGCTTAAGGTTTTGTTATGTTTCCTACTTCAAAACAGTATTGCTTCATCAAGAAGGAAATCCAGTGGGCTCTCATGTGAGTTGACTCAGGGGAATAGTGGATTGCTGGGTTTTCCAGTCAAAATATAGTGTGTAGGCAACCCGTAACTGTCCTTTCATTTATGATTTTAAGCCTGACGTTTCATAAGTCTTGCCTCAAACCAGCCGAACACAAAGATGACCCAGAGGAGTGTGATCCCAAACGTTTTTCCCTCTGTTTTCTACCAGCCAAGTCTCAAGATTAAAATGTCAGTCTATTATTAGCAATCACGGGTCTGTTCTTTCCAAGCAGGAACGATGGGATAAGTGGTTGGCATCTTCAGGGCCATTGGTCCTGCTTAAGAAGGAGGATTTGGAGACATGCTCTCAGCCCCTGGCCTCGCCCTGGTCATTCCCTGTTTCCTGATTTGAGAGGAGGAAGAAGAAGAAGATGGAAAGTTGGATTCTGCCAGGTCCCTGCCCAGAAGAAAGCCTCTCAGAGGCTCTCTGGTGCGGTTAGGAGTTGGGCAGGGACGTGATTTGGGGGCCCAGTGGCTCCCCCACCCTTGCAGAGAGAAGGGGGTGTCTAAGCCCAACCCTGGACGCTCCCCGCTGCAGATGTCCCAGGAACTGCTCTTACCCAGTGTTTCTATTTAAAAGGCATTTGAAACAAGCTTAACATTGCCAAAATAAAACTAGTTACAGGATTTTTCTCCACTTACGCCCACACGAAATCTTTTCATTTGGAGGTCATTGCAGTGATTTAATGGTGCTCGACAGGTTTTTTTTTTTCACCCAATGTGGAACCAATCTGATCTCAGTGCTTACTTATGCGTTACTGGGACGTATCATCATGTGGCACTGAGATAAGTTTGGCATTAGCAAAACCAGAGGATTTCTGTTCTGTCGGAGAAGCCATTTTCCCCTCTTCTTTTGTTTCCCATAAAATCCTATTAGGGCAGAGCAGAGTTTTTTAAGCAGGCTGCAAATTCATTGAATCAACACTATTTGTGCCCAGCTTTTGTTCCTTATACTCCATTAGGAGCTGAAGCAGTCACAGCAGAAAAGCTGGGCTATGGCAAGAAAGCAGAACATTGCGATTTTATGACCAAAACTGATCTCTGGACGTAACTCCTGATGACCTTTGAAATTTACTGAATGGAGGCTGTATTGAAGCCAACATTAGAGCTGGTATCGAAGCAAAAGGATTGTTTTGCAAATGTTCTCTTAGTTGTGTGAAATAATTTCCTTCTGTGTGTTTTATCCTGCAGCCTAATAGCAAAGTAGCTGTTAGCTACGAGAGATGCGCTTTGAAGACCAAGCTGCATCGCTGAGCTGATGTGTGATCTCGAATGATATTTTGCTGTTTCTCCATGCAAAATTCATCAAATGCTCCATCTTCCAAAAGAGATGCTGTGTAGATTCAGTTAATTCTGACAGAGTTTTTATCACAGAAAGAACTGTTTCAGGAGATTCACCCTATAAATAGCATGGCCTTGTTCCACCGTAATACTTTTTCCATGCAACCATCTTTATAAGCAACTTGGAAAAAATCTCCTGTTAGCTACCAATAAAAACAACCATCCGTTGCAATTTTGACTACGCAAGTAATGTCTAACTGTTCCATCTGTATAAAAGATGTTGTCCAGATCTCCTCATGATGTATAGAGCTTGCCCTGATTGTAATGGCAAGTCATTGGTTGTGTTAAGGAGAGGGGAAAAAAATAAAGTAAAATTTAGAAAAATTCCAGTTCTATGATACAAAACCTCAAAAAACAACGGAGTTTGCCTTTTGCTTTTTCCTCTCTGGTCTCTGAGGTGTCCAGACAGCCTCAGCAATGTATTAATTTCTGCTCAATTGTGACAGCGCTACAGGAGCGTTTAGTTTGTGGGAAGCAGGTATTTCCCAGGGATGTAGCCTGGGTCTACATCTCCTGTTAGATCTACATCTCCTGTTAGGGAGAGCAGGGTGAACCTCACCTTGTCCTCAGATATGCACATCTGACCTTCTCCTGACTGTGCCTCGCGAGGATGCCCTACGGCACCGCGGGTGACCATGGGCACATGGATCTCTACGTGACATGCTCGGTACTTTCTTTTTTCCCTATCTTTACTGTTTAATCTAATGGCACTGTTTCACAGGACAAACCAGAGAATTCTCACCAAATTTACCACAGTCCCCAGAGCTTTTAAGAGGTGAAACATAGTTTATTGGTTGAATTATAGAAGTTACTTGTCACTGTTGTCCAGCTATATCAATCACCTCCTTTCAATGACTCCCAAGAGAAAAATTCAAGCTATCATCCTTGTTAATGTGGTAAATGCTCCTGGGGCAACTGATAGTTGAAATACGGTCTTTTATTTGTGCTGCCTCCTGTGGACATTAAAATGTGTTTCACTACGCTGTTGTGAGTTGTAAATACAAGTAAGCACGTTCAAAGGTAACCTCATCCTATAACTTTTTATTTCCAAACCTTTTAAAAATGAAAACTCTTCATTTTGAGGAGAGCTTTTAATGACTCCAGGGTCCATCTATCACAAAGAGAGGTTACTCAATGCACCACCTCTGAGCTGTCAACCATTTCCAATAGCCTTGTGTATACGCCCTGGCATTTTGTAAGAGACAAAACTGATAATCAGAGCAAGCTTGTGAACATTACGTAAGGTTTTGTCTCCATTATATGCCTGTTTTTCATCCACTGTCTTTTTAACCTTTACCTAAAAGCTGCTTCACGTCTGTACTTACACACATTTTCTTGCCCCAATAACTTCTCTTTCTGGCTCAGGGCTAGGCACACTTCCTGTGGCTTCCCTGCTTATTTATTTCTCCCATATAAAATAATCACTTATCTATAAAGAAAAAAATTTCACAAGTTCAGCCAATCAACAGACCATGAATCTGCTTCCTTTCTCCCCATCTTCTGTACAGCTCAGGGAGAAAGAAAAGTCAGAAGATCTCTTATAGATTTTATCTGTTACAGGAAAGTTGAGAAATCCACTTTTACTGAAGTCAAGCAGAATATGCACCGCAGCTTTCAGGGGCGAGACACACATCCTGATAACGCTGTTGTTTTCAGACGGGATGGATAGCCCGTCACGTGGCCTCTGCGCAAAGCCCCGGCTTGTGCTCTTGGTCCTATGTTGGACGTATGTCCTACGTGTCCTTCTACTGGAAGGACGTTGTCAAGGAGCATTTCAGCAGAGTCAAGTAAATTGAAATACTTCCTTACAAAGATTTACCTGAGCCATTTCCCAGACATCATTACTCCCCACTCCCCTGCCACAATCCTTTTTATATGTTCCAACTATTCCAAGTACATTTATTTTCATTCCCTGCTTGTGTTTGTGAGGACCGGACAAACCCAGGGCGAGGTTGGAGAGCAGAGGAAAGCGTTACACGCAGGGGAGCTGAACTCACGGAGGTTCACAGGTGCCAGGTTAGTGCTGCTCCTCTCAATACTCAGGTCTGGGATATTTGCCCAAAGCTACTGAGGTCTATGTATAAGCCAAATAACGACAAACTTGACTTCTCATAAGAATACTTGCATATGGTTTCATAAGGCATGAGACACTTATACAGGCATAATAAATGCAGGTGTCAAGTACAAACACCCAAGTTTAGCAATTTCCATCTAACTCTAATATAATGTAAAGGAGAAAAGCAGGGGAGAAAAGTAAACAGAACACCCGCCCTGAGCATTTTCCCCCATGCGAAGCATTCACCGCTACCACTCAGGTGAAAAGGTATTTCTCTCCAGCTAACACTACGGCAAAATCTGGCCATCGCATTGACATTTAAAAACTAGCAGTGAAAGTGAACAAATCTCTCTGTTTAATGACTCATATGCAATTTGAAATGGAAATAGAATAATATGTTTGAAGTCTATATTATGCATTTAAATAGATTAAAGAGAGACTAAACAATTAGTGATAAAAAGTGTGTGCATTAATGCAGTAGAGAATCAAGTCTTTCAAGTCTTTTAGATTGCTAAGAGGCCTCCCTGGTTTAAAACCAGGAGGAGAGCTTGCTCACAAAAGAATTAAAATACATTATCCTACAGGGTAAATTAATTATTCTTAATGTACCAGGATACTTTTGATCATCAGATGAAAGTTTTGCAGGCTTAGATAAGTAGATCGCTTTGGATCTCTGAAGAATTAAAAGCAGATTTGTCCTCCAAGAGAACAGAAAAGGAAGCACACACAGACCATTTATGAACAGCAAACATCTCAGCCCAACAGCTGCTCCAGTTTGTGGGGTTTAGTTTCAGCAGCACCTTTCACAGGGATAAACAGCATGAGCTAAACTTTGCTTTTGGAGACCCAGACCTGAGGAGGTTTGGGCGGAGGGTCTCCTGGCTCCTGTGCTCGGAGGGAGGGGGGTCTCCTGGGCAACAGCACTTGCCAGAGCGTTAAAATCAGGTAGCATCTCACTTTGGTACAGGCACTGTTGGTGGTATGAGAAGATGGGGCAGGTGTCCCCAGGGTGCTGTATCCTCCCTGCCGTGACTCCGGAGCACGCAACTGAGATAATGCGCAATGGCTTCTTCCCGTCCAGAAATACCGACAGGAATGGGCTCTGCCTGGCTTGCATCAGAGAAGTCCTGACTGAAGCAATATGGTAATTATTTACTGGACAGGGCTTTTTAGCAAGTGTTTCGCCATAAATATGTAGTTGTAACGCTGCAATTCTTTCCCTAGCTACAGTGCTGCAAGCTGTAGGTAATCTTCTCTTATGGTTATTTTTCCCGTCTCTTGAGAGCTGCCCAGCATAACTCAAACCAAGTCCTTGGAAGAAATAATTGTTTCGCCACCCAAGAGGAAGACCATAACTTTTATGCCAGGTGGGCGAGGAAGCCAGGTTCTGATAATCAAGTTGTAGTTTGTAGGCATAGGAAAACAGACACTTTTCAGCTTTGGGAAACGAGTAAGTTAAATTTGCAAAGGCCTGATCTTTCTCAAAGTGCAAACAATATACTAAAAAACTGAACTGAGGCTTTGAAGGGTGTTGCCAGATATTTAAGCCAGGGTGGCTTAAGTTTGACACCAACCTCCAACTAAAAGGCAATGTGATTTTCGAAGGTGGCCGCACGTGTTTGTGGGAGAGGGAGGAGAAAGGTAAAAAATTTTCTTCAGGTGTCGGAGAAGGACCCTCATTTTGAGAAGTATATTTGAACTTCAGCTCAAGATTTTTAAAATATCTTGGGGTCTGCACCCATCGTTCAATGAAATCACTCTGTGGTGTGTGCCAGAGGCAGACCCCTGGGATGCAGTAGGAATTTAGCCGAGGAGATGTTGATGTGGAAAACTTGGAAAAGCTGCACTGCTTTGGAGGGTGGCCAAGCAAGGGCTCGGTTGCTTGAGTTGCCATGTCACATGGCAAGTGTATCTTCCCCCCAGAAGATTTTGGGGATCAGGCCATTTTAGGCTTACTGGTAATGCACCCAGCCAACTCCTGGTCTGACAGGACCTTGCCTCCTCTCCGTACACGCAATATGGCCCCTCTGGGTGCACTGAGGTGCCCATCTCTGCCCATCTGATTTCTCTTCCATTACCGAGGGTATCAAAGTTCCCGTATGCCTGAGGCATCAGTAGCATTTCTATTAGACCTCTGCCCGACAGCATCGAAACCCGGAGAAATATATTCAAAACCAGAACGGGGTTCACAGGCTGGGGAAGGGCAGCTGCTATAAAGGAGCGCAAACACCCAAGGCAGCAGCCTCTCCCATGTGCTAATTTAAAACCCCTCTGTAAATGGATGATAATTTCTACATTAAATATACATGTACGTACCGTTAATCTGTTAGATAAATAATTCAGTGCTATAATGCCACTGAAGAAAACAGGGCACTAAGCACGGATTTGGTAGTGCATCATATATTATATTCAGCTTCATCCCTCTATAAACACCAAACCATGTTTCTTTTCTATTTTTCACCCATAGTCTTTTTTTTAATAAAGAAAACTGAAGGAAATTGCTCTTGCTTTTTATTTACCCCATTATCAAATGCAAACTAGTCCATGGTGATTGCCTGTTCATCCCCCTGCTATGAAAGGTAGCGAAGTGTCTATCGGATTAAACTTTAATGGACTTAAAGTCCTTTAAAGTGACAGGCATCATATGGGACCTTGTTCATAGTGCTCTGACAAGCATTTCCCTCCCCTCTCTGCCAGTCCCCCCAGTGATGAACGGGGACTCCCCTCCGAAGGTGGGTTGCTCAGCCCACGCGAGGCTTTGGGGGCATGTCCCTTACCTGGGGCAACAACGCCCGTCTGCAACCGCAGCTGCAGAAACTACACGTGGCCAAAATGAATTGCTCTGCCGTCGGTCTGGGGTGGGAGCTGTTGCGATGGAAATCAGACTTTTTATGTCCTGTATGAAATCTCCTTTGTTATGGGACAGCTTGCCCTGCTGGGGAAAGCTGGGGGTGAAATAAATCATCAGATGAGAGAATGAGGGCAGTGTCAATATTCGTCTGGATTTTTGAGACCAGCTGAGCTACAACCCTCATTCAGTAGAGCGGTTTGTTGGAAACCACCTTTCTGAGGATGGGGGCTAAAGACAAAGTTGGCCAAGAGCCCCTGTGATGTTAGGAAAGGCGCAGAGGATCTCACGTCCTGTCTGGCTGCCTCCCGAGGCCACGGGGGCAGAGGGGGAGCCCTCTCCTTTCCTCAGGACTGAAAGGGGGGAGGTTGTCCTTTCCCCACCGTGATGGGAGGAATATTCTTCATTGTCGGCTGAGGGGGGTGGCATCGCCGTTTATTGAAGTGCCCTGCTGTGCAGGAGGGTTACATAAACCAGGGCAGCATCCTGAAGAGTTTTAAGGACATGTAGTAGGTTTGATTTCCCCTGGCACACAGAGATCTACCTCTTGTCCTAGACATGGCAAATTTAGAGCGGCGGCAGCCAGAGATGCTGCGGCAGTGTTTTGTCAGGCGTGTAAACCCCCAGCCTTTGAAGCACCGGCAGAAATGGATGCTGTCGAACCGGGTATGTTTTGACATCAGAGAGCTGCCCCTGCGTGCTGTTTGCAGATGGAGGTTGCTGACCTTCTGATGAACAGCTTTGATACTGAGTCTGTGAAGAGCAACATCCCTTTCTTTCTACAGGAAGATCTCTCCCAAACCCAGTGCTTGGCTCTACTTCTCACCAAACAAAATTGCACCCGTACAACCGGCAAAAGGGCAAGGCCCTCTTATGAAGAGAACCTTGATTTATGACTATGTTCACAAATTAAAATTATGAGTGATTCAGGCATGTTGCCATTTCTCTGTGAGGACTCTAATCATGAGGGGTTTGTGAAACCTGAATGTTTCATGGATTGCACGCTGAGTTATTATCAGTCCCACAGTTTCTATCAGAAAGTGTAATTTATAATCAGAGCTCTCTGTTCCTTCTTCAGATGCTTCAGTCACCGAGGTGGGACAGAAACAACACATGAGGTCAATGGCTAATCACACAGCCACCTACGAGGCAATCCTTTATCACTCCAGCATTATTCATCCAAACTGTTCTGAGCATATTTATTAACAAATACCTGCTATCGTGATCAGCTCTCTAATGACTCACTTCCAGTCTGGATAACTTTCAGAAGAAGGGGAAAGGACAGTGGAAGAATCGTAATTGCAACACGATGAGAGTACCTCCCACCTTCCCCTCCCTCGCCACTACAGGAGCTCAAAGGGGTAATTGGATATTCATATAGGAATAGGCTGAGAAGCTAAATCGAGGTCAAATGCTCTATCTTTTGTTCACAGCAAACTTTAAACGACTGTTGCAAGGCAATCATTTCCAAGATGGTTTTTTTGAAAAGGCGTCACAGTTACTGAGATGCTTCAGAAATACTGCAGATAAACGTGAAGAGTAGGGAGCCTTTGGAAGAAAGGATTATCTGCGCAGGATGTATGGGTGCAAGGGATGTTTGTCCCTATATAGCATTAGGAAAGCAAAATTACGTAGCAGAAACAGGTGACAAGGAACACATGAAACTGAAAGCTACCTCCATGGGTGGTAATATTTGGCATTACCGTCAATATGAACCATGCAGCCAGTTAGTTGCCATAATAAGTTACTATGGGGGTTAGCAGCTCCTGTCAAACAAACAAGTTACTCAAAAGACTGAGCAATTACCTCAAAGATTTAGGTGACTTTCTGAGGTCTCTGTCAGCCCTTTATTTGTGAATGTATTTTTGATTTTAAAAGTTAACTGTTTCCTTTGTAGAATGTCAAATGTTAAAGTGATTCCCATTGTAAGTGGGATGTAAGGAGTACTGCAAATATTTACTTCAATGCTAAAGCATCGTTTCCTGCTTTTCCATTGTGATTAATTGAAAATACACTAGGATTTTACAAAAACTGAGCTCATAGTACCAGGGTGATTTTTGTTGTCTATGTCTGCATTTCCTTGTTTCATATTACAGGTTTTGTGCAGTCATTTCCAGAATTCCCTAACATGGCTGGTTTTCTTCCTGGAAAATCACTGTACCTCAGTGAGTTGAGTTGCATGACATTATTCCTGAATTTGGGATCTGATCGGTAACAGAAACAAGTATTTTCTACGACCAGTAATAGGTAGAAATCATCGGTTGCCTTAGGGTGCATCACAGAAAATTAACTGAAGCAAAGAAGCTAGAGAGAAGGAAAGGTATATTGGGCAAGTTGTTTGTCTCTACGTCTCCCTCCTTTCTTTTTTATGTCTGATAACCCTGAAGAATTGTTTCTCTGTCTAAGCACCAGCCAGGTACAGCACAAGCAGAAATAGGACGGAGTTTGCAGCACCTGGCAGCATTTCTGAACCTTGAGCTGAAATGGCAACTGCGAAAGGAGCAAAAGGGAAGTGCAATTTCTACACGAGAACCCCTGTCATGCCTGCTAATTAATGCCTCCGGCATGTGGACCCCTGTCCCTATCACACTGGGCAGAAGCTGAAGCTGTCAGCTCGTTTGGGGCAAGTCACCGCAAGGGTTGTGAGGCTGTAATATCCCCCACAGTTTTGTCATGTTGTTTGCAACCCAGGACAGTATAGTCGGTGCAGGGAAACGCTCAAGGAGGGAGGCCCCGAAAAAAAAAGAAAAAAAAAAAAGTGTTGGAAAACAAGAGAAGAGAAAAGCAAAATCACATAGCTGTAAGAGGTAACAAGAAACACATGAAAATGAAAACTACCTCCGTGTATGTCAATATTTGCCATCTCCAGCAGTATGACCTCCAGAACAAAGGCGATGGGTTCCCTGCTGCCTAGTGACAGAAACGAAAACAAACATTTCCTACAACCCCAGCCTGGGCTGCAGTGCTTGCAAGTAATCTCTTATTTATATATTCTGCTCAGAGGATAACCTTAGCTCCAGAAACGCCTGGCATTTCAGCAGAACAAGCCCCTCTTTGGGAGGCGCACAATAGCCGAGCGGCAGGCGCGGGGCTCCCCGCTGTGTGCTGCAGGAAGGGCTGTGATTTCCCTTCTTGGTTTCTCTGCATTTGCAGGGGTATTGCTCCTTATTCATGAAAACAAAAGAAGGAATACGGTGCATATGTTCCCACCTTTTTCTCTCCTACTTCAGCATATTTAGCAATTACCGTGAGATCCCATGCTGGGGAGATGACTTCTCGCCTTCATTCTCCTATCAAAAAGGCGTTTGCAGGATCATTCCCAGCAAATTAGTCAAATCAATGACTCAGTTGTCATTAAATGCGAATGTAACATCAAAATCTCATTACTTTTCACATTGTCCTGTCCCCCTTACCCTCCGGAAACCACAACTGCCTGATGAAAATGCTTTTGATGAAATAGTGCCGGAGGGTGAGGTCTGGTGGTACTCTGGACTGACCCTCATCCCCCACCCCATGGTCCCTCCCTTCCCTGCCCGCACCCCTCTGCTCCCTCATGAGCACTCATGCCACGGGCAGCTCAGACACCAAAAACCTGTGTCTTTCCTTGGAAAAGATTAGTTTTTGGCTACTTTGGCTCCTAACCTGCTTCAGACCTAGCCACGTGAGCCGTAGGGATGCGTGGCCCCGGGATAGAGGAGAGGAGCGCGGGACAGCAGTGGCCCTGCCTTGCCTTGCCCAACTGTGCCTGGGAGCGGCACCTCATCCTCCATCCTCGGCTCTGCCTGCATGGCCCTGAGCAGACTGCTTGGCCTCTGGCAGCTCTGATGAATTTTGGGAGGAGGGTTGCTCCCCAGTTTGCGTGGGAGCCACTGCCGTCACGCTGAACACCATGCAACAACTCGGCAGGCGCCCACCGGCTCACCCCTCCCCACGTGGAGCCTCCCACTTATTTTGCTGCTGTACTCCACACACGGATAAAGTCTTTAGGCATGTGTTTCCAAAGTGCTTTTAAAGGCTGGGCGTTAGGGTTTGGAATGAATAGTAATGCCGTATAAAAAGTGGGTGGCAGGGTGAGAAATGAAAGAAAAATAATTCTGCTTTCATTCCCCCGCTGCCTGAATTTCCGATTTCCAAGCAGCCCCAAGAGACGCAGCTCTGCAGCCTGGCCCCAGCGCGGTGGCAACGTGGAAGCACGAGATGTTTGAAGAAAGCCGGACTCCGCCAACACTGCGCTCGCCCGGGGCTGGCGAGGGGGTTAGGCTAACCTCTCCGTTTGGGATCGGTGCCATCAGACAACAGCCCCATTGGTATTCTTGTCACCGAGGCATTTGTTCCTACGCCTCTCGGGGTGAGGGACACCTCGAGAAGGGGCAGATGCTGCCCTGGGAGGACCGTGCTGTTGGTCCAGTGGATGCTGCGTGCTCCATCTCCCTCCGCTCGCTGCAGAGGGGCAGTGTGGGAAGATGGATTCGTTTGCAAATGTAAATAGCGGCTGTCAGAGAGGGCAAGGGATTAGCTTTACATATGAAGAGAGGGGTGGCACTGCATGCTGTCAGCCTCATTAGGGAAGCAGGGCCCGGGTAGCTGGGCCATTTGGTAATGATCTACCCACTCCATCCTTCTTTTGTTTCTTTAACAACCCTCTGGCTCAGGCCAGGCTCCCTGGGCTTTGACGTTTTCCCTTCAGAAAAACCTATAGCCCCAATTCATTTTAAGACAGGCCAAGAAATCCAATACATATGCAAAAAGGATCTGTAGGGTATGAGATGTATTTAGTTTTACAGTAAACCTAGATGGAAAGGAAAATGCCACTGATAACGGAGTTTTCCGTGCACACAAGCACAGCCGCCGCCCATCACGGGTCCCATTCTCCAGTGCTGTGTTGCACTGACACACGGAGGATGTCTGCTGCCATTTATTGTCTGGGACATGCTTCAGCCAAAGCAAGAGCAAGCAAGGTAAAATGTATGGAATCAAGCCTCTTCCTCACATCCCTTTCCCAGGTCCAAGCTCTCAGGAAAAGTAATTCAGCTAGGAGATAAGACAGCCCTACAGGCACGGTTTTGAAGCTCAGGCTGATCTGAGATTGCTACCACTGAAAGAGGTCCTCCCACTCTCCTCTCCAACCCTGGCCATACCTTTCCATAACCAGCCTTGTATCAGCGCTTGCACTTGCGTGATCATGTGGCAAGCGGGATGCCAAACCATGCCAAAAATCAGACCTGTAGGAGAATAGTGGATTTCAGCAGGATCCATGGGCTGGTGGCATCCGTTGCACAGCCACCTGATCAAACGCAAAATATGCAGTGTGAAGATGCGGCTGGAGCGGGGATAGTGCAGGTGGGAAAGGATGGAGAGTCTGCAGTCGGCATCAGGTGACTGCATCCTGAGACATCAGCAAAAGCTAAAGTACCTTGATGGGAACTCGTGTTGTGCTACCCATCTTGGGCCCAACGGCTGCTTCAGGCCAGAACAGACGTGATACAGAACACACCTGGGAATTTCACCATCTAACTCCTGAATCGAGCCTATAACTTCAGCTAAAAACCAGTATTTCTTAAAAAAAAAATAATTTTCATTACCACTAGAGCTGTAGATCACTGGCTTGAGAAAGGATTCCCCTACCCTGCAGTTTCTCTCTCATTCAAACCCCTCGCTTCTCCGCAGGTATCTGCACTAATGTGATACGGTTCTGATTGTATGTTCTCAAAAGAATCATAGAATAGAATCACAGAATCATTTGGTTGGAAAAGACCTTTAAGATCATCGAGTCCAACCGTACCTGTCCACTACTAAACCATGTCCCTAAGCACCTTGTCTGCCCGGCTTTTAAATACCTCCAGGGATGGTGACTCGACCACTTCCCTGGGCAGCCTGTTCCAATATTTGACAACCCTCTCCGTGAAGAAGTTTTTCCTAATATCTAATCTAAACCTCCCCTGGCACAACTTGAGGCCGTTTCCTCTCGTCCTATCACTTGCTGCTTGGGAGAAGAAACCAACATCCACCTCACCACAACCTCCTTTCAGGCAGTTGTAGAGGGCGAGAAGGTCTCCCCTCAGCCTCCTCTTCTCCAGGCTAAACAACCCCAGGTCCCTCAGCTGCTCCTCACAAGACTTGTTCTCCAGACCCTTCACCAGCTTCGTTGCCCTTCTCTGGACACACTCCAGCACCTCAATGTCCTTCTTGTACTGAGGGGCCCAAAATTGAACACAATGTAAAACAAATGTAAATGTAAATGTAAATGTAAATGTAAATGTAAAACCAAAGTTCTCTTTAAGAGGTCCTCTGTAAAAATTAGCTGAAAATTGGCCGCTGACTTCAAATACTCTTGGATGGCGCACGTGCACACCCACCACGCTGTGCGTGCGTTCCCCCTGCACGCCAGGAAACCATGGTGGAGGGGAACTTTGGTTTGGAGCTGGTTAGAGCCTGGCACAGGATGGGCTGGGAGAGCTCCAGCTTTCTCCATCCAGCTCTGCTATTCCCCCCTCAGCCCTGACGGGGCTTGAATGCCAATTTCCAAGTGACTTACTGTACTAAAAGTAATATTTATCCCACAGCTTAGCACCTTGCAAGCCTTTCTAGAGGAGAGTGGGAACACACATTTCTCACTAACGTAGGCACCAACGCAGCCTCCATAACACAGTGACTAAGAAAGTCACCAACTTTCTGTCTTTTATTCTCTGCTGCGTTTGGTACTGGGGTTCATACTGAGCACGCAGAAAGTATCACGCTTTTAGGAGGGGTTTCTCTAGGCAGGGAAGTGGGTGCTGGATGGGTTTCTGTTCTCCCTTCCCTATTTAACGGGAGAAGAGCACGCTCCAGGCTTCTCTACAAACCCCTGGTTTTTAACAGGGACTAGCCTCTTCATCGCGTGAAGGTGAGGGGGAGAGCTAAAATCTTTTTTTCTAGTCCTTCAATAAATGCATGCAGAAGGTTTTTTATTAAAAGTCCCTTTTCACATTCACACAAAGGGATTTGCATTTACATGCTTCCACGCTCAGGAAGTCCCTGGTTTCATCTCCTTGTCTTTCTGGCTGTGACAGGTGGGGTCATGATGCCCAGGTTTAACTAACCGCAGTTTCTCACCCCGGAGAGAGAGTTTTGTTATTTTTGTTAACAACCGCACATTTGCTTGCAAATACCGTGTGCAGGCGCAAACCGTACTATATAGCACAATATAAATTTTCTATAACAAGTCATGCAAACAAGACATCATTCACATTAGAGCTCAGACAAGAATACATTAAAATACATGCAAAACAGCCAAATGAGTTGCAGATTGCTGTATTGATGGATTTATTTTCTCTATTATTCCTTCAGCTCTGGCTTTGAGCTAATAAAGCCTTATTATGTACCTCCCTGCACTGAGAAAGAAAATAATTATATTTACTAAGAGAAAAGAATACTGTATTACATCCCAGACCACCTAAGACATTTTCCTATTTCTGTGGGTTCTATAAATGGACTTTATATTGCCTTGAAAATGTGTTAATACATAAATGCATAAAAATGATTCTCTCGCCTGCAGCAGACAACTTGGCAAAAAAAAAAAAAAA
>VYZW01033082.1:61986-74888 GCA_013401315.1 Balaeniceps rex | reverse complement strand
GAGCAGTTAAATAAACCCCCAAAAGTCTGAGGGACAATAATTGCAGAAAATGTCTATTAAAAAACAACTGCTGACAAAACCAGTTTGAATAATGGTAAGAACTTCGCTAGCTACAAACTTATTTTAGCAAGTGTAAAAACACAGATTATACATTCTTTCAAAACCATCTCTCTTGAAAAATTCAACTTTGAAAAGCCTGCAGAACACCTTTTATAATGAAAAATATTGTCAACAAAACATCTCTGGAATAAAAATATTCCAGTGAATTTCAAAACACTAAAAAAAACCTAATTTTTTTTAGTTTTCGTACAATATACTAAGCATAAATTTTGGAATGTCATCCTTTTGACGAGAATAGTTCACTAGATCATCTATGTGTAATAATACATTCAGTGTGTCTCTTTGAAATATAAATCAATTATTTTCAACCTAATACTAGCCAGAAGCTGTACTTCTCAGTAACAAATGAACTAGAGGATCCCTCTGTTACCGCTCATTAAAAAGTTCACTGCAAATATTAAAAACTGATAGAAGCCATAACTACAACATTGCTACAAGAATAAGGCAGCACATTTCTATATGGCCATGATTATTCAAACTTTCATGTGATGAGATTTTTACTGACTCCAGCCCTCCTTCTTGTCTCATAGTAGCCTATTAATATTTCAGTAGACTGATATAATGTTTCAGCTGTAATGGCATCGTGGGCTAATTCATTAATCCTGTTCTCATAAATATTTTCTCTAACGGTACAAACAATTAGTGGAATTGGTACAATGGTGGACAGAATTTTAGGCAACTAGTTACAGAATGCAAGGTAAACAAGACAAATCAATGGAAGTAATTTAAGTGTGACAATGGAGAATACATCAGGAACAGAAAATAAAGAAGTTGTGTGAAGTGGGAATGATGATAATCTGGTTTTCCCTCGCTGAAATAAAATATGACTTCATATTTTTTCATAAAGAGACCAAAAATCTGAAAGAATAGGAAGAAATGGAAAATGGAAAATGGAAAATGGAAAAGTCAGCTACTCTAGAAATTTCAGAGGAGGCAAAACCAATGAAGGAACAGAGATTTAGTGGAAGAAATATAGAGGTGGCAAACTTTGTGTCCTTATAGGCAACACACCAAAAACTATAACAAAGGCCTAACAACTGGTCAGAACCTCAGCATGTGTTATCTGATNCAAGAATATAAGTATGCTTCCTAGTCTTAGACTTTCTCTTCCCCCAAAGAAGGCTTCAAGGAGAGCTGTGATGAAATGGGAGATGGGTTTTGGAACCTTCCCCAGGGATAAGGGATACACAGAAGAGGCGAAAAATGGGAACACAAGATAAACAGCCTGACAGCAACATAGCTGGTTAATGTTAACACTGATTTTTCTTAATATTTCAGAATCCAGGTCAAAAGCAGACTCCCTTTGCTTCCTCGAATTGCTCAGTACTGTTTTTGCCTCACATGATTCCACACAACCAGTGTAATATTTTGTATCCTCAGAATCAATGGGCTTTACCTAAAAGCTGCACGTAGCATGGTAGCATCATTTTTTCCCTTCTCTTGATGATTTGTGCCATTGTATTTGTGTTTGTTGTAATATGAACACAATAAAGCTGGTAATCAAACCATCACAGCAGTGATGAGACATCTTCAGTATATACAACCATATTAAATAATGGTGTCTGTTATTTTGCAGGATTTATCTCCTATCACCCCTCTGTAGTCTGGAAGCATTATGCTCATTACAAGAACCATGCTAATTGACTTTCTAACACAATAGCAATATACAATTTGAAGTGCCATTGGTCATATGAAAGAAATCATAAAAAGAAATCAGTAGCACACATTCAGTGAAATACAGATTGATACTCACTTTTCAGTCCAGACACTTTGACAAATACGAATAAAGCTGACTTACTCCCATTTGAATAAATCATGATTCCTTGAAGCTCTTCCGTATTAATCAGTGCAATTCTAAGTTGCACTTGATTTCTTCTAGTTTAAAGTATAAGTGTATACCCAATGACCTTACAACCAAAAAGACCCAAGACCATGCTATCTTGTTCCCAGGTGATCATTATGTGCATTTTTTTATTGCAATAATGGCAGTACTTACATGATTTTCTACTTATTCTATAACTGCAATGCATTAGCAAGTTGTAAATAAGTTTCCACTAGGCATGGAAAAATATCACATGTAGGAAATCTGGAGCTTGTATCCTCAGTGTGGACAAAAGTGTGACTGCCTGCTCCCTCCCCTCTGTCCTTGACCCAATTTTTCCTTTGCTTTCTCAGAAGACAGCTTCTACTTTCTTCAGTTCATCAGTGGGAAGCATCCCGAAGTAATTCTTTTCCTTTTTCTTGGTTGGAGTACCTGACAAAGGGTAACCCAAGGGATAGGAAGAGTAATGTTAGTGTAAGTCCTGTACTCCTCTGAAATGGAAATAGTTTAGTTAATAAGGAACTGCTTAACTGTGACTAGCTTTACTGAAAGTGCCCAGGCTAAGTGTTTGAAAGGCTTGGAAAACCCAGTTATGGGCAATGAAATGTCCCTTCCAAATTTTAATTTCCTGACCCAACACATGTATGTGCTGAAAGTCCCCAAATAAAAATGGCTACAAAATGTGGGAAAACACTGTATTTTTCCATAAACTTTTAATGAGAAATTCCAAGATTCTGATAGAAAAATACTAAAATTTGTTAATAATGAAGGCAAATGTGATTATAGCCTTAGCTGCCACCTCAGCTTATTGCATAATGCACAGAGTTATATTGGGGGAGTGGGGGAGGGAAAAAAAATTACTTCAGTAAGCATGTTTGCCCTTAACATATACATTTAAAATTCAAAATAGATTTTGCATTATAGTTTGTGCAGGTTTCACATGGCTCTAAATCACACAATCTACACAAAGACTATAATGCGGCTTTGTGTCATTTTCACAGTATGGCCAGGCTACAACATTACTACTTGCTGCAATTCCAACATATCCCAACATTCACAGCTTCCACACAGTTGCCTTGGGCTAACCTACCCTGCTTAGTACCCATTTGCTCCCTGGTACCTCAGACATCAGGTCCAGGCTCCTTGTTCTTAAAGGTTTGTCTGTGCTTTTCTGACTTATGAAAAGATCAATTTCCATCCAAACCTCAAATGATTTAGGTTGTATTCCACTTAGTTCCATTTTAAGTCCTAGCCTCATTTGCAATTTTATGCATTGCCTCAACGAGAAAAATCTGGGGTTCTTTTTTCCTCATCCTCAAAGTTCAAACCCCTCATTGCATGACCTTGGAGCCAGGTCTTCTTGTACCACCACAATGCAGGTACAGCCAGTGCTTGAGTATCGTGAGCTTGGATAGCTCTGTAACTTAAAAAAGCTGGGTGATACAGGTTTTCTGGGATCACAGCGGAGACATACCCAAATGGCTCTGCAGGGTCTCAGGATGGCATTGGCCTAGGCCGGTAAACCCAGCCAAAAGCAAGCAGGAACCTGCCCAGGCATTTACATGTCTCTGCTATGTTGTAGCTTCTATGATTTTTGCTTAGATGTAGAGCAATACTTCAGCTTGTTTTGTGGATTCATGCCAATCCGTGAGCAGCTGAGAACTGCTGAAGAATTAAAACATACTGGACTGAAATTTAGTGACGTTACTAAAAATCCTACTCTTCATTCCTGGCACCTGTTCAAATTTTCACATTTTAATTTTTTCTCTTGGTATAATTCCCACTGCTAGATTTCCACTAACAGTAACTTTGGATCTAAGAGAGTTTTCTTGGAGAAAAGACTAGAGCTATTAATAATGTTACTTATAGATAATATAAACTATGTGTATCTGAATTTGAAGTTTAAAAGGAAAGCTTTCTTGAGTTACAGAATATGCAGCGTTACCTGAGAGATTCATGTTAACTAGCATAAATGTTGTTAAATGTAATAATATAATCAGGGTTGAAAACAAGCTTAAGGAGTCTTATGAGAAATTACAAGCATGTAAAGTCATGTGATGATAACAAAAAGTATCTTCCAAGACTGATTCTAGCACCAGCAACATAAAATGTACTGTATTTGAAGTCTGACAGTAGCATTACATATTAAAGATAACCCTGCCCTTTATGATGATACTTCATGAACAGGAGAACTGTGAATGAACTATCTTTTTCTCACTTCTTAAGTGAAGCAAAAACATTATGACAGCTACATAACAATATTTAATACATGATGGCCAAGCTGCTAGAATAGAAAAGCTTGTGAAAATATAATGTACAGCTTTCTACAATAAACTATAAATAAGATTATTCCAAAGCATATTTAAACTTATTAATGACTGTATAAAATTCCAGTCGCTGCTTACAACATCTTTTAAACAAATATTATTGCATTTTTAAGCCCAATGGGCAATAGGTATCTGATAATATGGCAGGGATATTATAGGCTTTGGGAGTCAAGAAATTAGCAGGCTTCAAGCTGTCGAGAAAGGGAAATAAAGATGCAAGATTACTTTAGCCAATAAGTTGACCTGCTTCTAGTTTCTGTGTTAGACCCCAGGCTAAATTTCAAGTTCTTATTTCTTGTTTGTTCTAAAAATAGAATTATTTCCCTCTCATTTCCAGCTTCAACAAGAAAAATGAAGTTTCTTGTCTTATGCTTGCCAAGGCAGAATCTCCACATTTTCTACTTTTGGATACAACTACATTTTCCCAGCGTATAACCAGGGCAAGCAACTTCAGACTGAGCATGTCTACTTCTTCGCAAAGAATCTGGGGTCACTTCTTTTTGAATGGGTGCAAAATGGACTAAAACACAGCTGCCTGCCCTCCAAACTGGTTAAACATTATGGTTTGGGAAACTATGTAGCTGGGAAAACATAAGGTTCTGTCCAAGCGAATGTGTCCTGCCTCTCAATACCATTCATATTAGTTCAGGTAAAGCAGCCTCCCAACCAAGAAGTATAATGAGAAGACAGGTGGGAATCTCAGGGCTGCATGCATCCGACTGTGAATAATTGTATCATCTAGCAGTCCTGCTACATTTTAATCTCTAACACTACATTTGAATTGCTGGATCTGGATATAAAACCTGCCTATGTTACAAATGGAGGTGGATGATCACTGTCCATATATCACTATCTTTCCCAAGTGCCCTGGTTTCCATTAAATAAAAAGCTGAGCATACGGAGACTCTGTGAAAAGGTCCCTGTCCCATCCTTATTCCCCTACCATATTTAGACTATGGAGAGAAAGTGTAATGCGGGGTGCTCACAGGATTTCCCTAGACGTTATGCCAACTTTATGCTAGGTCAAAGGTACAAAGCTATTTTCTCAATTACAACTTTTACCTGCAGTCAAGCTTGGTTAAACGTATACTTTTTCTGCTAAGATGAAGCAGGCAATGATGTGCAGCACCGAATCTCTTCACAAACAGGTTATGTAGGAGATCAAACAAGTGTGTGAACTGAGGCAAAAGGACCAAATTTTGTAGAAGAACAGAAGTTACCAAGTAATCTTTTACTGGCTTCCAAAAGAACTTGTTACCTCTTCACACACTCATCACATGAAAAGTGCTGCATTCCCTTGACTGTAACCGACCAAGCTCTTAACTTTTGGGAAAAAAAAATTCCCAAGGGAAGAAGAGATACTTGCAGTCCTTGTCAATAATTCTTACCAGGCAGCTCATATCACTAGCTTGTTCTTGGCTAGTGAGCATAAAGTACGGTCTACTTCATATTAGCTTTAACATTAAAACGCTTAAATACTCCTATGACAGAGTGCTAGATTGTGGTTCTGTTAAGGTTACTCCTTAGAGTGCTAAACGTGCCATTAAATATCCTTTAAGATATCTATAAAGTAACATGCCGGACATTGGCAGGTGGAAGAACAGCCAACATGTCTATGTGTCCGGGAGTGGGTATTTAACACATTATTTTTGCAGTAGCTGCTTGGGGAGACAAGACTTGTGTAGTACCTCACTCTTGCAAGGTACAGTGAGATGGCACCTTACAGAAGCATGGGGCCAAGGAGAGAAAATAATTAACATTTCTGCAGGACCTTCTGCTTTTTAAGGCTATTTGTGAAACGGTTTATTTCGACTGTCTGATAAAGACATCTTGTCCCAAGACATTAGAAAACTTCTTGCAATAAGCATATGATTCATGACAATGTTAACATAAATGCTCTTATTGGTTCAATAAACTGTGGTTTTGTTTCAGAAAATGAAAGAGTCACCCTAGAACATAAACTATTTGGCCATGATACAGTTAGAAATGTTATAAGGAATTACCCTGTGAGATTTTGCAAGTGTCAGTAATGAAGTTTAGGCAACCTAAAAAATTTGCATTACTTTCTGCCAAAGCCTTTTGAGACCACAAATTTATTATCATTTATTGAGACTCAGCCAAGAAATCTTTTACAGGAATGTGGTGGGTTGACCCTGGCTGGATGCCAAGTGCCCACCAAAGCTGCTCTGTCAATCCTCTTCTCAACTGGACAGGGGAAAGAAAATATAATGAAAAACCTCGTGAGTTGAGATTCGGGCAAGGAGATCACTCAGCAATTACCGTCACAGGCAAAACGGACTCAACTTGGGGAAAATCGGTTTAATTTATTACCAATCAAAACTGAGTAGGGTAATAAGAAATCAAACAAAACCTTAAAACAACTTCCCCCCACCCCTCCCTTCTTCCCAGGCTCAACTTCACTCCTGATTTTCTCTACCTCCTCCCTGCAAAGCAGTGCAGGGGGACAGGGAATGGGGGTTGCAGTCAGTTCATCACACTTTGTCTCTGCTGCTCCTTCCTCCTCAAGGGGAGGACTCCTCACACTCTTACCCTGCTCCAGCGTGGGGTCCCTCCTGTGGCAGACAGTTCTCCATGAACTTCTCCAATGTGGGTCCTTTTCCCATGGGCTGCAGTTCTTCATGAACTGCTCCTGCATGGGTCCCTTCCACGGGGTGTAGTCCTTCAGGAACAGACTGCTCCAGCATGGGTCCCCCACAGAGTCACAAGTCCTGCCAGGAAATCTGCTCCAGTGTGGGCTCCTCTCTCCACGGGTCTGGCGTGGGCTTCCCACGGGGTCACAGCCTCCTTTGGGCACATCCACTTGCTCCGGCGTGGGGTTCTCCATGGGCTGCAGGTGGATACCTGCTCCACCATGGACCTCCATGGGCTGCAGGGGGACAGCCTGCCTCATCATGGTCTTCACCACAGGCCTCAGGGGAATCTCTGCTCTGATGCCTGGAGAGCACCTCCTCCCCCTCCTTCTTCACTGACCTTGGTGTCTGCATAGAGGTTCCTCTCACATATTCTCACTCCTCACTCCAGCTACAGTTTTGTGTCCCAGTGTTTTTTTTTCCTCCTTCTTAAATATGTTATCACAGAGGTTCTACCACTGTCGCTGATTGGCTTGGCCTTGGCCAGCGGCGGGTCCGTCTTGGAGCCAGCTGGTGTTGGCTTTATCGGACATATGGGAAGCTTCTAGCAGCTTCTCACAGAAGCCACCCCTGTAGCACACCCCCCCCACCCCCCGCTACCAAAACCTGCCAGTTTGGCCATAAAAGCTAGACCATTATCTCAGCTTAAAACAGGGTTCAAGTTATCTTCTGTATAGAAAATCACTGTCTCCAACAGCTTTCCTTGTGTTAATTATATCAAAATGGTGTACCCAGCTTGTCACATAAATGCAGTTAACCCAGGATAGTGTTAATGTTATGCATTACATTTAGTCCTCTTCAGTTCTTTCAGGGAAAACCAGAGTGATTATGAATTTTCAGATATTTATATAATCCAGACTATATTTCTACTCACAACTACCACTGGGGAACTCCTATATTATTCTAATGAGACACAATTTAAATTGAGTTCGAGCAGTGTAAACCTGGAGGAGGTGATTCAGGCCCTTCTTCCATAAATTCTATTCAAATTGGCTCTCAAAAGTGCATTAGATTAAAGTCTTAAAGTCTTTGTCTACTGAGGAAAGGAAATCTTTGTGTTATCCCTAGCAAACTAGAGATAAAATGCCATTTGGGTATCGTGCAAAACAGGACACCTCCAAAGCCTCATGTGAACATTATTATACTGAATATTTAGGATTTCACTGGAATGCGTCAGGCACAAGCTCAATAAGCCTCCAATCTACAAAATGCTTGAACCACTAGTTATAAAATGAACAGAGATGTAGCAAAAGCAATCACTAGAGAAAACACTGACTAGAACGTAAAAATAATTTTGCAAACATGTGACAAGAAATCTATTGACAAGAGTAAATGAACCTATTCCTTCACAACAGTGTTTTGAAAGTATAGAACCATCACACTGTAGCTATTTCATACTCTAGTCTTCAATCTGATAAAGAACCTAGCCCAGAAATTACATCACTACACTTTTCAGAGTCCGCAACACAAGATACTATCCTACAGAAAAAAAACCCTAACTTTGTTCTGTTGAGCCTGTGTCAAAAAAAACCCGAACAACTCACTTCTCTATCTTTTTTATAGGCCAATACTGTCTTTGTAAAAGAATTTCATAAACACACTAAAATGTGCCATTTGTCTAAATTATGATATCTTTCTTGATTTAGAGTAGACACACATTCAGGCAGAGTCTTCCTGAAATCATGGCAGTTAGCATAATGGAAATATATAACCAAAAACCAGCAGGATTTATGCCGCATTTAGATAGTCTCTTCTCACTCAGAGGTCTCAAAACTTGCAAAAGTGAACATTTTGAAAATTTCCACTTTGCAGATGGCTACTCAAGGTGCAGAAGGACTACCTGATTAGTCCACTGATGTCAAGCAAGCTGGAGGCGGCTTTAGCTACATAATGGAGCTCTCTTGATTCCCATCTTGAGCTTATATTACTGGTGTTTGCTCCTTTTTACATCTTAAATGGCTAAGTGCTCTACCAAAGCAACACTTCATGAGAAAAGATTTAACAGTGCTCCCTTTTACACTTCACAACTGAAATTATATTAGCTATGCATGTTTTACTAATGAATAAGTGCTTCTTATGGTGGGAAGTATTTGGTCTTATTTTGCAAAAATGCATTCAACATTTATAATAAAATTATTTAAATTATAGTGATGTTCTGATTAGAAGTTGAAGATCACCTGTTTTTTATGGCAATTCAGAGTTCTGGAAGACATATATATTTACCAGAATATTCAAGCAATTCCTCAAATGAATTTCAGTCTTGAATTACAAAAAAAAAAAAAAAAGGCACTTATACAGGCTAGGGGCAAAAGCATTTACACAGAGGTTCAGTGGTTTCAATTTTGCTTTGCTAGATAATGATATAACACATCACAGAAGATAATGAGTTTCTAGCTTTCACCAAAACCTCATGAGCTTAAATCAGTTTTTTGCTTCTCTACCTAAGATCTTAACCTTCCACTGTAAGCAAAGAAAATTGCTTAAAGACAAAGACAGATAGGCAATATGCATTAAAAAATGTTTATAATACAAACATATGACACAGGCTTAAAAAGACTCTAAGAATACCTATCCTTGGCCATGGTAAGTGGCTATCAGAGAGGAAAAACAAAACAGTTTGCTGTTCTTCAGAGCTAATGAACTTTATGTGCGAAAATGTCATTATTAATATATTACAGTGTGTATTTACTAAGTTCCTTACCGTTATTACAAACAAAATGGTGTGAAATAACTTACATGAAAACACAGCCCAGTTTCCCTTTTCCTCCAAAACCTGAAAATATACCTTCTACTCCTTCAGTTTTGCTGAAGGCTTTTGCCTGTTCTTAGGTTCCTGTTATTTGTAATGAACCTGAGAACTGTGCTTTAATCCATACAGGCAGTTACTGTACCCATGTAAAAAACAGCCAAAATCAATGAGGAGAGCATGGCGGGGGCAGGTCTACATCGTTGTAGAGATCTTTTCTTGGAGCTTTGATAGGAAAGAGATCAAAGCACATTCAGGTGTCTTCATCTTCTTACAAACAAATAGTTCAAATTATTATTTTATGATTAGCAGATAAATCAGTATTACTTTTCCAACTAATGTCTTCACTCTTCTATAAAGGAGGCTGCTTAAATATTTAAAGGTACAGTAATTCAGTACAGAAGTTCAGTTCCCTTCCTTACCACAAAATTTGTGAGCTTGAATAAACTACCAATGGTCAAGTTTTCAAAGTCATCACATCAGAATAGTTAAGATCCAGATGTAATAGTGCTTAGATTTTACCTTTCCTTGTAATGCCCAGGCTACTTAGGCACCTAGCTGCTCATAGATGGTCTTTGGCTAATCTAGTGCAGGAATTTCCCATGTAACCACCTAGTCCTATGCAAGTTACCACTCTGTCAAAGTGACAAAAGCAAATGCACTCCTGCAGCTCAGTGTTGCCATTCGTAGTCCAGCATCTTTATTTCAATCACAGATGAAGGTTGACTTGAGCCTGTAAGTCCACCGTGGTTCAGCGACTGCATTTCATAGCTCTCGTTCAACTTCTGCCATGTCTGCTACAGGACCAACAGAGAACACTGGAGAATTGGGGTGGCATTAATGTCAAGTGAAAATGTCTGTCTGCTTCAGAGCATATATATCTTATGAACTGGCTGACTAAAAAATTATGTCTGAGCGTCAAGCCTCTGTGTTGACAAAAGCAATGAAGAAGGCATGCAAAAGGACTCTTAAAGAATGTATCCCTACAGATTATAACCACAGCTGCCAACTTTAACCTATTGGTGTATGATGTGTCAGATTTACAGAAAATGGAACAGCTGACAAATTCATGCCACTTTAATAGAGAAATTAAAATAGACAGAAGACTAAACATAAGGCAGAAAAAAGTATATCCCAGATCCTTAGAGGAACAATTACAATCAATTACAGGTGTATTATCCTTTTAAACAAAAACATGCCATTGGATTATCTACAGTCACTTATGCCAATTTTGAGTACATATTAGGTCATCCTCATTGTGGTTTGAGACACTTTCAGACTCCAATTTCATACTGAAGGATGGAAAAATTTCTAGGGTATTTTAGTTGTACACAGAAGTACATCATATATATATATTAGTACAATATACTGTACTTTGCATAAAACCAAGTGATCTTATACAACTCATCTGAGATCTGCACCATGGAAGGGATGCTAGCATAAACTGGTTTACACCTGAAGTTTGGCCCTGTTTTCACTCCTTCTATTTAATCTGCTCATGCTAATAATAACTAAAATTTATGGTCATACAATATTAGAAAAAACAATCCAGAACAACAGAGAGCACTAAGTCCATGTTACTAACAGCTGGGTGCACTGTGCCACTGTTTTAGATGTATTGTTAAAAAACGTCAAGACAGTTGTCATCAAGTGAGTTCAGCTGTTGAAAAACAGTGAAATATCAGGACAGATTTTTAAATCCATTGGAGCAGAAGACACAAATCAGAGACCCACAGTTTGAGGAAGACATGGCCTGCAAATCCACAGGCTTCTAAAATCTAAGTGTAAAACATACAAAACAAATGTTAACTTCAGAAAAAAACTCATTCAGTCTTCAAGACATGCACAAATTTAATGCAACATTAACACTAGATTGAAGAACTGAGAGGAATTACTGGTCACTGCAAATGTTTTGCTTAATCAGTAACTCCTTTTTTCCTTTACTTTCACATCACAACACATCAATAAAGCTTCCTAGGCTTGCTAAGCCTAAACAAGGATGAAAAAAGAAAGGATCATTATAGATCATTATAGAGGATATATATAAGGATCATTATAGAGGATAACAGTAACAGTAGTCATAGTACATAGTACAAGCCATAGTAAAAATAAAGTTCTTAAACAAAATTAATAATATTATTATTAAACATACAGGCAAAATAATAAACAAAGATACGCCAAGAATCTCAGGCCACCATAATTGGCACAGCTCTTCTCTGCATCTGTTTTTATGTTCTATACAATGGTTTAGCTTCCACTGGAAGGATTTCATTGACTTTGGTTTCACAGATGAGAAAAAATGCCAAAGATTTCTAATGATAAAATTACTAATTATAGTAATATTTCATTGTATAACGAAACTGGTGTCAATATCATGGCATCCAAGTAGCATAACAACTATGTTGATGCCAAATAGCAGCACAACCGGAAGCCTCTTTCTCTCTTTAAGCACTTCCTAGTGCTCTTTAATTGAAAGAGAGCACAACAACTTGGTTTTGGGCTAACAAATAGGACATTAGTGTAATGTGTTATGTGTTGTATAATCTTGGCCATGTAAGAGAGACAAAAAAAAAAATTCTGTGTCATAGGTAGTCCTGATTTGAGTTCTGTGATCGATGGCTACAAGGCAAAAGACTTTAAATAACATCTGTTGGAAAAAAGGCCCAAGGGTGGAAGTGTAATGGTGATTTAACAGCAACCACATCTCAGCAGTGTGGTACTTCCCTCATGAGTTCACAGAGATATATATGGTCTGAGGATTTTCATTGGTGGCTAGTTTTACATTTGAAGATACTATTAAGTGGGAAATGACAAACTAGGGAATTTTTGCACTTTGATAGAGGGGGTGGTGCAGGTCTGTGGCAAGTGAATAAGAGAACAGCCACTCTGACCATGATTTACATGAAGTCTGTGGAAGCGTGTTCTGGGGAGGAAAGGGCACCCCAGCATTTATAGCATATAATCACTTCAGCACGACCTCACTGTTAACATTCTGACTAGTTTTGCAAGCCCTGGCAGAAACAGACTAGAAGAAGCAAAAATGGTGATGAAATAAAGACAAGTCTGTTCCTGTAAACTCCTAAACGCTACTGCACTGCTAACATCTGCAGAGCCCCTTTAAGGATGCAGGTTGTTCAGCAAGAACCAAAACCCAGTTCACTGCCTATTGTGTTTAGGTGCATCTGTCAATTATGTACAGGCAGGGTTATATACACTCTGCTGAGTGCGTGTATAGC
>VYZW01033082.1:30804-54896 GCA_013401315.1 Balaeniceps rex | reverse complement strand
GGACGGGGCTCTGAGCAACCTGATCTAGTTGATGATGTCCCTGCTCACTGCAGGGGTGTTGGACTAGATGACCTCTAAAGGTCCCTTCCAACCCAAAGCATTCTATGATTCTATGATTCTATGATTCTATGAAGATCTGAAACCCTTCTGGGCACAGGAAAGATTGGAATTTCTATGTCATAAAATTCAAATTTTACCTAGCATAAATACAGTCTAAGTTTACAGGGGTCTCTGCATATGTCCAGATGCACTGTCAAGAAATGAGGTCCAGTTGCCACTTCCACTTGCTGCTGCTTTGGCAGCATTGACATGGACTAAAATGTAAAACTGGGGAAAGAGATTTAGTCTCAACTCCTATAGTACAAATTCCTTGTAGCAACCCAAGTAATATGCATAATAAGCTAAAAGAAGGCTGTGACACATGCAATTAAAACAGATGAGACCAGGGACTTCAGCAGAGGATCAGAGTGCCCCAGGGTATTGAGTATAAAGAAGTCTGTCCATTAAATGGTTCATGCTTTGCTATGAAAAAGTGTAATTGTCCAGACATTTTAATTTGACTGTGCTACGCTGAAACCTTGACTTTCTTTGGAGAAGCATGTGCTTTTCTTTAAGGTAGTAAGTGCTGAGATTGTGTGCTGGAGAAATGTTATGGAATATATTCCATAAAGAAAGGGGGAGCAGCTCTTTTTCTGTTTGCCCATATTTCTATCATCATTTAATTCTTTTCTTGGAAATAGATAACTCAAAACTGACAGCAGCAGGAAGGTCGTTGTTTGGGGTTTTTTTTTCTTCTTTATGCTTCCTGTAGAGTTGCTGAATATTTGCTTGTCAACATCAGTGGTGAAATGCATTCTTCAAAAGCAATGCAGAAAGAAAAATATATCTTAAAGCAAGAACAAGAACTTAAAAAAAATTTAAAAAGTTGTGGCAGTATAGTGTTGCCCAGTGCAGTAGTAGTCACAGTCTCAGCACACACTAGATGTGATTTCACTTCAGAAAAAACTCTGCATTCACTTCTCCATGGGTTCATAAGATAATTGTGTTTACCATAGCAAAAAAATAAATGGAGGAAATAGCTAAATTTAGTCTTAATGTAAGGAAAATATGCCTAGGAGAGGTTGTAACATAATCTGTTCCTCAGGGGAATTAGAGAAATCCTATTTGTTACAGAAGTCTAAAACTGAAGCAGATGAACATGAAAAGAACCTTAAGGCCAAAGGCTCTGCCACCACCCAAGTGTATCTTTCAGTATTTCCAGGGCTGCATGGAATGAAACAGCACTTGAGGTATATTTGAGGAGTGTGCACAAAAGCAAACTAATGATTTTTACTTCCACAAAATGGTCAGAGATTAATTCAGGGCTCTCACACAGGACATGCATGCTTTAATAGTACAGTATTTTAATATCCCACTGGTTTGATAGACTTCTTAAAAATAGTCTGCATGTAAGTTCTATGTGAGATTGGGGCTTATATTATCATGTTTAGAGCTGATCCTAAGATATTAGAATAGCATAAGAACTGCATCCTGCAGAATTTTAGGACTGTCCATTTCAATCCCAGAAGAACAAAAGTACCAGACTTAAGCAAACACCTCAGAAATTTCCGTAATATCTGGTTCACTTTAGTTCAGAGAAAAATATAAATCGTTTGAAGTGTTCCTGCAATGCTTATCCCACACCTATTTCCATAACAGAGATAACAATGATCAGATTTCTGTTAGATCAAGAGAACCATGGCTTGATTAAATACTAATTTGATATTTCCTGAATTTAAAAATATTTCTATTATAAAAATGTATGCAACTTCTGTCTAACACTTTCCCATTAGTCTAAGTGGGATCTATGAGTGATATGTATTCCCTCAAGCTTGTGTGGATTTGAAGCTGTCTGAAGCAAATCTGTGGATTTGCAAAAACCATTACAGCATCTGTTAACCATACTGCAGGGCTGGAATTTCAGGGGATACAAAAAGATCACAGATAGTCTCTGACATTCTGGAAAAAATGCAGGAATGACCCCAAAATGTGCAGAACTGCTACTTGGAGACAGCAAAATGTACTAGGTAGGTCAAAGCACATGGGACATTTTTAGATGAACTCACTTTGCAGTATCATAGTAAGGGGCAGGGAGGTGGCAAATAGTGGGAGAAAATGTGTATTTCTTTGAGTAATACAGTTATGTCTGTAAAATGGTAAGTCCAGTTCAGAGTAGGAAAACAGCTAGTGGGCTGAAGCTAGTGGGGGTTTAGGAGGTGTTTTGTTCAGAATGTTTTCGAGCTGTTGTGCACTGGCTGGCAGCAGAGAACCTCTGGAAGGGATTTCGGCACTTCTGTCCTTATGCTTCGATTTAAGCTTACCGTTTGCCGAACGTTTGTTACACCAGTCTACAGAAAGTATGTATTTCAAATAACATATTCTTATTTCATGATTTGTTTTGCTGCTTATCCCTGTAGTTTGATGGTAGTGAGCTTTCTTTGCCCCGACAAGTTCAAATGATTTAAGTGATCTCAGGATCTGCAGTGTCTTCACAAGTGCACAGCAGAGTCTCAGATCACTTTTGCTCAGCAGAAGTGTCTCTCTTCCATCCTACTGAGCTTAATTAATACAGAATGAGAAAAACTTTCAATTGAACAACAATCTAAGAGCCTAAGGGATTAATAGAACAGTCCTTTAGAAATAGAGAGAACAAAATGTTTGAAGGATCTATGAAAGTCAATTTTATGCTGCAAAAGTACAGCTACAGATTACAGTAATACATATTTAGCTTTTCCTAAAGAAAAAGGAAGGTGAGCAAAAAGCCCGTATGAAGCTATTCCTGTATTTGCTATTACATATCTGAGCAACTAAAGCAATATTAATTGTGCAAAAGCATTTAATAGTTGTCTTTTATTCTCAGTAGGCTGGAAGCATAGATGTTAATTTCTTTCTTTCATGCACTGGATTTTTATTAAAACTTTCAAGCTGCTTTCTCAGTGCAATAGTCTCTTAAGTGTGACTTCATATGGGCTGAAATCTAACACTGTATTCACATAAAAGGCTTTGGGCACAGTTACATTTAAATCCCATTGCACAAGAGTCACACAAGAGTCTCTAACATGTATAAACTGGAAACGCGGATTTCCCCAGCTAGGAATCTGAACCAGTGTCATACATAGGAATGCATCAAATCATAGAAAAGTAAACAGGTTATCACAGAAAAGTTCTCTTGCTTAGCAAGCTGAAGCAAGTTTATTGTAAGTCCCCTGACCTAAGCAATCAATAGGAAGAGCAAGTAACTACAGAAAATAAATGTGTAGCTATCTATGCACAGGTTTTGCAGAATGCTTAAGTACAGCAGTGGCATTTTGAGTAAAATAAAGGAGCCACCTCAGAGCTAGCAACATTAGGAAAAATATTTGCTATTGTTGCCAAAAATGCTTAAAATTTTATGCTTTTTAAAGATAAAGAAGCCCATATTGACCAAACTTCAAGGGATTAAAACAAAAAATACGTGTTAGGGCATATATGTTGTGATCCTATTAGGTCAAATGTTATTATTTATGTTATTTGTTATTATTCCTATCACAGCAGTTCCTGGGAAACCTGTCAAAAGTGAGGTGACACTGTGCCAGGCATTGTTCAAATGTATAGAATGCCATGACCTTGCCCTGGGACCTTTCACAATCTAATTTAAGTCAGGGCCCAACAAATGGATGCAATCACTAAGAAAGGAAGGTAAAAGCAACAATAGGAATGCTACTGGACAGCCATCATACAATATCTGGATTAGCTTGTTTCCTGCAGACAAGGTTATGTTTTTGTAGGACACTAATTTCTGTGGTTTTACAATGATATTCGATTATCTGTGACTTGCCTGTGCTGAATATAGCATGCGTTCTCTTTATCTCTGTGGTAACTTCTGTTTTTATTTTACCTGTGACAACCCTTGAGAAGCTGCCACACAGGAAGAAGGACAGTGGTATCTGATTTCATAAATCTAAAATAGTTTTAGGGAAAAAGGATTTACCCAAGAAAAATGGAATTTTGTTTACACAGTAGAGATTCATAAGAAATATTAAGATTGGCATGGAGGAAGTCTGAATGGAAATGTGTGTGTGTAAGCATGAGAAGGAAAGCAGAACAAAGGCTTAAAAGAATGGCCGGACAATAAGGGACACTGTTCCCAGGAAACTGTTTTCATCAGCAAAATTGAGGAATGTATTCTTGATGTCAAAAGCAAAAAGCCTGCGGTCTGAAGAGCAGACGACTCCTCAGCAAAAGAGCCAGCACCCTGGCACTGGCAGGGTGGCAGCAAGGCTGCAGCGCATCAGTACACCACTCTTTTCCCTGTTCACCTGCCAGGAGAACCAACAAGAGACACGTGTTTCACACATATGCTAAAAGAAGAAAAAAAGACAATGGGCAGTGGCGTGGCTTAATACTTGCGGTGTCTCAAGTAAGCAAGATCTGAAGTGAAGACCTACCCCAAAATAACTGACAGCTCCTGAAGGAGATGGATCTGTCCAAAGACTTGTTTGTCATCAGCAGTTGAGAGGAGCTCCAGAAACGCAGAGGACTTGACAGACGGCATGTGTTGTCTTCTGTGTTGTGCGCAAGTGATCTTGGTCAGACCACTTGGACACACACATGCTGCTGCTTGTGAGTATGTGAGTGAGAGAGCATGAAATCATAAAACCAACTCACTTTAAAGCCTCAAAAAGAAATGCATCTTTCCAATCCATAAGATCTTGCACTGAGCTTTATTATGCCAATACCACTACAAAGCGGTTGTCTATACAGTAACTAAAATCAACACCAACAAAACAGTCAAGGTACTTGATGTGTGCTCTGGCAGCTGAAAATTGTATAAGAATAGAAACATATTTTTGTAGTAGCCCTCAAAGAAAAAGCTGGTTACCAAGTGGGTTTCAAGGGGAACCTCTTCTAGTGAAGACAGCTGTAGGAAATTTTAATATTGAGCTTTCTACACCTTTAAACTGCCCTAGATATTACTGAACAAGTGTATTGCATTATTTTCAGTAATATGTTAGGGGAAACCAGATCATTTTATAATATCTACTGTGAATTGCCCACACATATGAAATTGTATAGCACTTGGATTGCAACAAGCAGTTTGTTCAAAACAGTTTGAAAAATAAAATATATTGTTAGGTGGATTTTAACTGAGAAAAAAAAATAGAAAACCGTTGAGTACTGCTAATGTTGTTGGACCCGTTAAAGCTGAAGAACTGCTGCACTTCCCCTCGACTCTGTAGCCCTGTAGACCAGTGTATGAAGTATTGCTATATCTTGTAAGAGGCCATTGCCTTTGTGGTAGCTTTACACTGCCTCAGGATTGAGGGCTGTCAGGCTTGCTTGGTCTGATCTTGTACCGGCTTGTCTGGAGCTTTGTTTTAGCTTGTTTGGCTGTAAAAACAGTTTTTCTGATGACCAGGTGGCTATGCCTAATTTGTTTTACTTTTGCTTGTCTTTGTAGAGTATAACCATATTTTCTCTATAAAACGTGGTAACAAGTAGTTATTCCACACAGAATGAAATATTTATGTCCCTAGCTTAGTGATGTACTACGTACAGGAACACAGGCCTGGTATGATAGCAGAGACCTTGAAAGTGGGGACACAAGATGCAATGTAGAAGAGTATAGCCATGAGATGATAAAGGAAAGGACACAAGATGACAGTGAAGGCCCCAGGACTATAAACAACTCACCAATGGTCAGGGAAAGAAGTGCAAATCTTAGAGAAGAAAAAGGGGTAGGTACGCAGAAGTGCAAATACACCAGTTTAAACTGTATTGTCATTCTAACATTTTCCTCCCTGTAGTAAAGTTCTTTCTTGCATTTTTTTCCTGTAATAATTAGATCTATAATAATAATAATAATAATAATAATTTGTCACTGTAGTGTTAAGATTTTAATTACACTATTAATAATTTCTTGGCTTTACATGTAAGATGCATTTACTTTTTTCCAATGACAGGACTTTGAGCATAACAATATCTTTAGGGAAAAATCAAGTTTGCTACGCATTTGTTCCCATTTAGCACAGCACATGGACTTATATCAGTGCAAACACCATTCCCCTAAAGACCAGGACATAAAAAAGAGTATGTTTGCTCTACAGTGCCCACTTCCCTGTAAAAGAAATTTCTTAATTTAAGTTCTACTGTGGATAGTGGAATTTAATTTGTTGGCTATCTACCTATAAAAAACCTAAAGATACTGGCCAAGGTCAAGTCCATAATAATTCCTTTAAGCTGTCTCCTTCATTGGAACAACACTGGATTTAGATTGACACAACAAAGATCAGAGTCTGTCTCAATGACTTAACATTTCCAGTTGAATAATGGTATCAGTGATAGTGAAAGGGCAAAGGGCCCAGGTTACGTAGAATATATTTCAGATCTGTTGGTATGGATTAACAAGGATGGGACTGTGACTGGAGGGCTTAATATTTTCTCAGTACAGCACAGAACTGTCTTCCAGTCCTCAGCTGGCATTCTCTAAATATAGGGGGTGAAAGAGCATAGCTTAAAGTAAATCCAGTTCAAATACTATTAATTCTCCTGTCTGATGTTGAAATAAATATTATATTCTAGCTCAACTGCATGCCTAGATTTTGCCAGCCTACTGACCTATAGAGCTTTGGAACAGCAAGAAGGTTTCTACAAAATTCCTCTGAAATAGGGGTCTACATTTTCCTTCATTAAAATGAACCTTTTTCAATATATGTTCTTTGGGATACCTTGAGTCTCCAGCTTCTGACAATGCCTACAGCCACAAAAGGCTAAATACAGCAGCTTACTAAAAATAAAATATTTATTTTAATTCAAATAAAAGAATAATTTATGAAAATTAACTGTTGTATATTTTAGTGGCATCCATTATAGTATTAAAAATATAATAACAGTAGCTTTATTCCAACCTGTCTACTGGCAGTGCCAGCTTCTGATAGCAAGATCTGTCACTCAACATACAGCCAAAGTGGCTAGTCTGGTCTCTGGACAGCAGCTTTTGCTGGCAGAATGGTTCTGGGTCTCATATTTACCTCCTCCTTAATTTTTTTTTTTGCATGCTAAGTAGGCAGGACAAGGGCAAGTAAGTTATATTATGTGCAAAATATGCTTTGGTATTCCTCCATGGGCTACAGGTGTGCCTCTTTAAATATACATTTCTTCCTCGGAGAATGCACACCTGGCAGCTTCAGTAGTTGTCCTTTAAACTTTGTGGGGAGGACTTTCTTCTTGTTGACATTTTAGTTTGGTGTTGTGGGGTTTTTTTCTATCCTAATGGATTCTGGTGAAGCAGCAATTGCAGACATCCTCCAACCTTCCAGAGGCCTATGAAAACTAGAACAATAATACCACTTCTTTAATGACTTCTGCAAGCGACATACCCTCCCTATGAGACTTCACAGACTTAAGGTTTGTGTTCAAAAATGTCAAAAAGGAGATTATTTCATAGAATCATAGAATCATAGAATAGTTTGGGTTGGAAGGGACCTTTAAAGGTCATCTAATCCAACCCCCTTGCAGTGAGCAGGGACATCTCCAACTAAATCAGGTTGCTCAGAGCCCCGTCCAACCTCACCTTGAATGTTTCCAGAGATGGGGCATCTGCCACCTCCCTGGGCAACCTGTTCCAGTGCTTCACCACCCTCATTGTAAAAAATGTCTTCCTTATTTCTAGTCTGAATCTATCCTCTTTTAGTTTAAAACCATTGCCCCTTGTCCTGTCACAACAAGCCCTGCTAAAAAACCCATCCCCATCTTTCCTATAGGCCCTCTTTAAATACTGAAAGGCTGAAATAAGGTCTCCCTGCAGCCTTCTCTTCTCCAGGCTGAACAGCCCCAACTCTCTCAGCCTGTCCTCGTAGGAGAGGTGCTCCAGCCCTCAGATCATTTTTGTGGCCCTCCTCTGGACCCGATCCAATAGGTCCATGTCTTTCCTGTGGTGAGGACTCCAAGAGCTGGACGCAGTACTCCAGGTGAGGTCCCACCAGAGCTGAGTAGAGGGGCAGAATCACCTCCCTCAACCTGCTGGTCATGCTTCTTTTGATGCAGCCCAGGATATGGTTGGCTTTCTGGGCTGCAAGCACACATTGCTGGCTCATGTCCAGCTTTTCATCCACCAGTACCCCCAAGTCCTTCTGCGCAGGGCTGCTCTCAATCCCTTCATCCCCCAGCCTGTATCGATACTGAGGGTTGCCCCAACCCAGGTGCAGGACCTTGCACTTGGCCTTGTTGAACCTCATGAGGTTCACATGGGCCCAGTTCTCGAGCTTGTGCAGGTTGCTCTGGATGGCATCCCATCTCTCAGGTGTATCAGCCACACCACTCTGCTTGGTGTCATCTGCAAACTTGCTGAGGGTGCACTCGATCCCACTGTCTATGTCACTGATGAAGATATTAAACGGTACTGGTCCCAATACGGACCCCTGAGGGACACCACTTGTCACCGATCTCCATTTGTCCATTGAACCATTGACCACTACCCTCTGGATGTTACCATCCAACCAATTCCTCATCCACCAAGCAGTCTGACCATCAAATCCATATCGCTCCAATTTAGAGAGAAGGATGTTGGGGAGGACTGTGTCAAAGGCCTTACAGAAGTCCAGACAGACGACAACCGTAGCTCTTCCCTTGTCCACTGATATAGTCACGCCATCATAGAAGGCCACTACATTTGTCAGGAAAGACTTGCCCTTGGTGAAACCATGTTGGCTGTCTCAAATCATCTCCCTGTCCTCCATGTACCTTAGCAGAGCTTCTAGGAGGATCTGTTCCATGATCTTCCCAGGCACAGAGGTGAGGCTGACAGGTCTGTAATTCCCAGGGTCCTCCTTTCTACCCTTTTTAAAAATGGGTGCAATGTTTCCCTTTTTCCAGTCTTGGGGGACTTCACCTGACTGCCATGATTTTTCAAATATCGTGGAGAGTGGCTTGGCAACTACATCAGCCAATTCCCTCAGGACTCTGGGATGCATCTTGTCAGGTCCCATAGATTTAGTTCAGGTTCTTCAGGTGGTCATGAACCTGATCTTCTCTTACACTGGGAGGGAATTTGCTCCCCTAGTCCCCCCCATCCACTCGAGAGGTGTGGGAAGAGATGTTGTCAGTGAAGACTGAGGCAAAAAATTGTTGAGTACCTTGGCCTCCTCTTCACCCATTGTTACCACTTTGCCAGTAGTGTTCATCTGGGGGGTATGCTTTCTTTGACCTTCCTTTTCTGGCTGACATACCTGTAGAAGCCTTTCTTATTATTCCTTGCATCCCTTGCCAAGTTCAGCTCCAGCCGTGCCTTGGCCTTCCTGACCTCATCCCTAAACAACCAGACAGCATCCCTATACTCTTCCCACGATACCTGTCCCTGTTTCCACTGCCTGTGCAGTTCCTTCTTGCCCTTTAGTTTGACCAGCAGGTCTCGACTCAGCCATGCCAGTCTCTTCCCTTCCTTTCCCGATTTCTTACACATGAGTTTCAAGAGCTCTTATGCTCTATGGAAAGCATCCTTAAAGATCTGTCAGCTCTGTTCTGCTCCCTTGCCCCTGAGGGCAGTTTCCCAGGGGGTCCTATTGACTAACTCCTTGAACAGCTGGAATTTTGCTTTCCTAAAATTCAGGGTCCTGACTTTACTTTTTGCCTGACCCATATCCCTCAGGACTGCAAACTCCACCAGTGCGTGATCACTGCAGCCCAGGCAGTCTCCAATCTTGATGCTACCGGTTAGCTCACTTGTGTTGATGACCAGTCCATGTGATGGGGGCAATGGCTTGCCCCCATTCACTCCTTTAAGCTACTGCCTTCAGCCTGGCAGGGGTAGGATATAGGATCCCCTGGATCTTAGTTTTTCTCTGGCAGTCCAGTATTGCATCCCCTCTGGTAGGGCCGTCCATTACCTGGCTTAAGAAGTTATCCCCAATGCATTCCAGGAGTCTCCTGGATTGCCTACAGCTCGCCATGCTACTGTTCAAGCAGATGTCAGGGTGGTTGAAGTAACCCAGCAGGACAAGAGCCTGCGAGCACGATGCCTCCTGTAGCTAGAGTAAGAAGGCTTCGTCAATAGGCTTATCTTGATCGGATGGCCTGTAGTAGACACCAACCACAAGGTTCCCTTTGTTGCCTCTGTCTCTACTTCTTACCAATAAGCTTTTGACCTGCTCATGGCTATTCTTCAGAGGCAGCTCCTCACACTCCATCCATTTCCTGATGTAGAGGGCAACGCCTCTGCCCCTCCTTTCTTGCCTGTCCCTTCTGAACGGCCTGTAGCCATTGATAGCCACACTCTAGTCATGGGCTTCGTCCCACCAAGTTTCAATAACAGCAACCAGGTAGTAGCTTTCTAGCAGCACAGTGGCTTCCAACTCATCCTGTTTGTTGCCCATGCTGCATGCATGGGTGTAGAGGCACTTCAGCTGGGCTGTCAGCCATGTCACCTTCTTAGAGGAACACCCCTTAATTCCTTTGAGGTATTTCACTGATGTTTCCCTGTTGGCTCCTATTACCTCAGGAGCCCCTGGCTCATCTCCGTAAGACTTCAAGTGTGCTGCGATGTATACAGCAAGCCTCAGAGCAACAGGCTGAGGGCCCTCACTAGCACCTCATACCCCTAACCTTGGCATGTCATCCCACAGCTTGTCACGGGCAAGCCTGATATTATCCCCCTCCCCCTTCAATTCTAGTTTAAAGCTCTGTCAATGAGCCCCTCTAGCTAGTGAGCAAAGGCCCTTTTCCCCCTTTGAGAAAGGTGAATATCATGTCATGCCAGCAGGCCTGATGCTGTGTAGGCCATTCCATTTTTGAAAAAAGCAAAACTGCGGCAATGATACTAGGCACGGAGCCATGTTTTAATACACTGGGTCCCTCTGTTTCCTCCTATGTCGCTGCCCGCAACTGGAAGGATAGAGGAAAAAATAACTTGTGCTCCAGATTCCCTTACCAACTGTTCCAAAGCCTTGAAGTCTCTTTTGATTGCACTTGGACTATGGGTTGCAGCTTTATCATCACCCATATGGAAGACCAGTAACGGGTAATAGTCTGAGGGCTGTACCAGTCTAGGAAGTTTCCTAGTGATGTCCTCAACCCGGGCCACAGGGAGGCAGCAGAATTCCCTAAGAGGAGGGTCTGTCTGGCATATTGGACCCTCTGTTCCCCTCAGAAGGGAGTCATCTCCAACTATAACGTTGTTTCTTCCTCATAGAGGTGGTCGTGGTGGGGGGTGTAGGCCTCTCTGACCTTGGCAACACCTCTGGTGTAGATGGACCGTCATCCACATCATCCATTGACTGGCCTTCCACATCCAGAGCCTCATACCTGTTGTACAGAGGCACCTGGGAAGGCAAAGTGGGCAAGGAGGGGGTTTGCCTGCCACCCTGAGCATGGGCTTGCCCCCATTCACTCCTTTAAGCTACTGCCTTCAGCCTGGCAGGGGTAGGATATAGGATCCCCTGGATCTTAGTTTTTCTCTGGCAGCTGTTCCTGTTTCTGTCTCTGGGAGGGCAGAGCTTGGTTCCACTAGTCCATCTCTTTCTCAGACTCCCTGATGCTCCTTAACCTTTCTACTTCCTCTCGCAGCTCTGCCACCAGGCTGAGCAGATTGTCCACTTGGTCACACCTCACACAGCTGTTCTCGCTACTGCCATCCGTTACTGGTGAAAGGCTCCGGCACTCCCTGCAGCCTGAGACCTGGATGACTGCATGTTTTCGTGGGAGGTCTGCCTGGGTTGCCATATCCCTGGTGAGTGCAGAGGACATAGCTTTCTGCTGGGTGGATACTATAGCTAAGCTCCTTCCGAGAGGGTGATGACCACTGACTGAACTCACCTCTTGAGCTGGTATGGTGACGACACCCTTCCTGAGTGCCCTTCCGTGCAAACTGCCATGCCACACCACGCCATGCCACACCACGCCACGCCACGCCACGCCATGCCCTGCTTGCCCGCTCTGTTGGCAGCACTCCTGGTGGCTGGCGCTCCCCAGGCTGCTTTTTACAGGTGTGGGGGTGGCCATGGTTGCTCTGGCAATGCCCAGGCCTCGTCAGTGTCTCCTACAAGCGGGTGTCTTTGCTGTCCTGGAATTTCCCTGCCTCAGGAAACCCCCCTGTGTGCCAAGATCTGCCACTCCACTGCGGATGAGAGCAATTCCAGAGCAGCTTCCCTCGGCGACTGACAACAATATATTCGGCTTCAGTTTGCATGTTAAATCTAAGTAGCGTCTTATCTGCATGAAGTAGCTGCTAGCAGTCACATAGGTACCACCTCTACCTCTGACAGACCAGATCTTGGACATACTATCTATGGTAGTACAATTTACTTAAATCTTTAAAGCAATCTTTTTGACCCAGTGTAATTTGCTATGATGTTGGTCAACTCTAACTCAATTCCTTTCACACCTGTGCCTGTCACCAAGTTACTTGAAAACCTACCTTGAAACCCTTCTTCTTTTAGATCTGATATTTTTTAAGGAAACCTTATATTTATTAAGTTTTTATTCAAATGTAATATATTAACATGAGAAATATTAATAAAAGGGTCAACAATATCAGCCGCTATATATAAACATACTAGGGAATTTGGTAAGAATGTATTGGCCATAAATGAGTAATAAGCAGACTCAGTTTCAGCCCTTTCCATTCTCACTGGGGAATTGGATTCTAGAAATATGATAAAAGGTAAATGAGGTGATTGAAATCTATCCCTTAATCAAAAACAACCAAAAAATAAGGAAACAAGTAAAATATAAAATATTTTATATACTCTCATGAAGTGGAAAGTTAAATATTGTATAAATAATGTGAGTGTCCTAGTTTCATTGCTAATTTCCCATCATCACATAATAATATGCACTAAAGAAAAAACATAGTGTAAACAAAACTGCAAGAGCACCATGCTGGGTTTTCAGTCTGAGAAACCTTCAATGAAATATTTTAACTACAGAAGGGCTGCCTCTGCGTGTTTCTCTATTTTCCAGCTACACACAGAATGTTTCATTCAAAACATCCAAAAAAAGTCTATCAGAGACAAATCTATAACATATTTTCCATTCCTACTTTCAAAGACTTTATACCTACCTACCAAGCCCTGTATGCTTATCACACCTGGAACTGAAAATACTTCAACATATCCTCAAACTTATAAACAATCTTTCAGATGGTGTCTACTTGAAAAAACTACTGTGAGGAATAAAGAAATGTGAAGACAAGAGTGAACTGAGAAGAGGAAGAAAAAATCAGAATGAACAGAAAACCAGGTAATGTCCTGTGTTCATACAAACTAAAGTTTTTAACCTCCTTAGTAAGTGACAACAGGGTGTACCTGGAATTAACTCTTCTCTGAAGTCTTCCACAAAAAAATGTATTTCACACGATGGAGTCCACCTGCAGCTCGGTGGCCATTGGATGTGTCCCACACTCACAAACCTGGAGCGCTGACAGCTTGATTGCTTCCTCCCACATCACAGCAGCACTCCATCTCTGCATGCTGCTTACTGCTATGCCCCAACACTGTCAGTGAAACCTGTGACCCTTCTTGTTGATATCTCTGGTGAAGGGCAATGGTAACATGTCTTATTGGGGCCGGAAGCTTTCTTGTGGGAATGAGAAGCAGCAAGGTTGAATGAGTCAATGTAGTCCAGAGCCACTGTGAGGACTCCAGGACATCATCTCTCAGCCAGCTAGGAAGTGACAATTTCATTAAAATATTTTAGAGAGCCCAGTCCAATTTTTTTTCTCCCTTTTTACAGCTGCTTTAAGATTACCAGTGAGAACTGGCTGAGAAAGAATAGATTCAGAAACCAAGAGGAGACCAGGATCTTAGTCCATCAGGGTAACAGGACCGCATCTGGAATGCATACATGCAAGAGGAGACTGGCTACATGTCATTCAAAAGCAGGAACGGGGCGGTCTGCAAGTTCTCCAGTTTTCCTCAGCAAACTAGTGTTGATACATTTAGTCACAGAAAACTAGGTGAGGAAAACCCCTCACATGTACTGAAGTCCTAATCTAAACTGCAAGCCAGCTGTTCGGTGCACTGCCCACAGCTGCATTTAGTCCAGGGCTTTGTTGTACCAAGTCTTCCTGAGCCAATTAAACTTGACATTTTGCACACTCTCTAATTAAAATGCAAATGAAGGGATGAATTATGTAAAAAACCAGATTATGCAGGTTAATTAAGAGGAAAACATACCTAGACCCCAAGTTTACTGTTAAGTGGATTTTAAACATAACCTGCTGACACAGCTGAATATGGAGTCTGGACACTTCAGTGGAAAGGCCTTTTATCTATAGCAGATGTTGGGAGGTCCCCAAGGGAGTACTTCTATAATTGCTCATCTGCATTTAGAAGTTTGAGAGAAACTAGTGAAGATGTATGTTTTATTCCTGACTTTAAAATTCTGCCTCATTCTTCTAACACACTCAATACTACACCTCAGACTGGCTGTCTACAAATTTGTCCTGGAATAATATATTTATAGTAATTGTACTGCTTGTAGCTTCAGTGTATCCATCCCATCTGTAATTTTCAATGCTAGTAATCAGAGCTGAGTTACTGGACAGCTGAGAGGCTGGTCTGCTCCTCAGAGCACTTACCTGATCTCTCCTCCACAAGAGAAAATGAGAAAAAAACAGCCAGAAAGAAAGCAAGTGCAATAGAATGACCTTACCTGTACATATACACTGGTGGGAAAGAAAAGGTGATGTGAAGGTGTGTGTTCAAAACTTGGAGAGGAACAAAAATAAAATGCATGTGAAATAAAGCTTTTTGTCAGCCCTTTTCCAAGGTAGTATTTCCTTGTCTTTGAAGTAATCCATTTACAAGCACTGTGTCATGTTTAATTTTTAAATGTACATTTGGAATTATAATGATGTTCCTGATGTGCTTTTAGTAAGCAAATGCAATTAGACCTTTTAAAAATGAGTTGCAACAAAACCAGTCCTCCAGAATTCATACAAATGTACTTCCACGTTCCATTTTCTGGGTATGAGAGGAAGACAAGCTTAAAAGGGATTAGTCAAGGTAGGGAAAAGAGTGCAGCCTGCAGGGAACTTTGAGAAAGGAGTTCAGGAGGAAAGATCTGAGAAAATGTTCCAGCACTCCAGCCTGTGTGAATGTTAGCTTTAATTGCAGAAACTCTGTTCATAGACTGTGTCAGCTGAAGAGTCATTTCATGCACTTTTATGCATTATATAAAAAGAGGAGAGACAAGATCTTTGTTAAAATACCTGATTTATAACTTGATTCCTAGTTTTACTGCAGATTTCCTGTATAAGCTGGACAACCAATTCCAACCCAGATTTTTAAAGCCATTTAACACACAGCTGTATTAACGCACAGACAGGTGTTTTTGAAAACACAAAGGCACCATCTGCATCTTTAGGTTGCTAAATGCTTGAAAATCTGGCTTGCTATTTCACTGAGCTGCTGAACCATCTGTAAAACGGGAAATAATCAGGTTCCCTTTTTCCCAGCTTTTGTCCATTTAGATCTGTTCTTTCATTAGACCTGCCTTCTCAGTATATATATGTCTGTAGTATGAGAGATGTTTTATTTTAGTTGGGGCATGTAGTCACTACAGAGAAAAAAATTTATTCTCAGTGAGGATTCATAGAGCAAAAATGACCATTACCCCACCCCATCGTACTAATATATTTGTGTAAGAAATTCAAAAGCACTGCCAAGTGAAGCTTCTTGTATAACAAAAAAAAAGGAAAGAGAATAATATGAATCTAATACTTGTTATTGGAATTGCTGTTTTGGCCCAAATTTGGAAAACAAGCAGAAAATGAGTATGGCGTGGGAGGATACAACCATAATTAATAGCAATTCGTTTTATCTTCTGCACTACTTAGACAAGTACTTCAGTTCTTATTGAACAAATAACTCCTTTAGCAAGGGAACAGGAAGAGTTCTTAAAAATTATTTTCTAGCTTCCCAGCTGCTTATTTTAATAAGCAGAATTTAACTTTCTTTCAATGACTTCTACTATGCTTCTCTTCCCTCATAATGAGAACTTAGACCAACCAGCTGACATCTTTCCTTATATTTGAAAATTACACTCTCAACTATCATATAGTTTCTATGTATACCTATTACTGTGTTCAAGCTAGAAATTTGAGAAACAGTATCAGGGAATCTCCATGCGCATTGGTTTTCTGGAATAATTACACAACACAAAATATATAGGAAAACCCATCCGAACAGGGAAGGAAGTGAAAGCCCATACTCCTTGAGAAAATTCTGACAAGCTGTTGATAAAATTGTGAGGGTGTTGTATATTGTATCTGGAATTGTTTTGCATATTTGCCATCTTATGATTGTTGCTGATGCATTTTTACCCATTTCTTATGTTTAGGGGCATGGAGGGTATGAAAAAGAAGGCTGAGTGCTACAGCAAGATAATAGACCATGCCTGAATGAAATAATAAGATAGCTGAAATTTGCAAGAAAATTTTTTCCCAGATCTCTGGTGATGAGAAAAGTACATGCTCAGAAGGATGATAAAGGGGACCGATGTATTAACAAAGCCCTTTATAGCAGAACCTATAGCATAATGCAGCTTGAATGGAGATACGTTACCTATTTCTACACTAAGGTGAATGTAAATATTAGGTGAGGAAAAGAACAACTTAAGCTAACAAACACATTGGATAAAATAAATGTGTAAACTGCTCCTCAATTTAGGGCACGTATAATTGTGAGAGAAGTCATGTTCCAGAACATCATGTTAATAGATTTTAGGATAGCCTTTGAGTGATTTTAAACTGGGATGCCACTTGTCTCCATCAGCAGAAAACTTGATTCAGCGACCCACAAAGCCTATCTAAGTCCTAGGCCCTATGTGCTGTGGTATCTTGACTCCATACCGCATTCTGACTAGATCCTAAAGAGCACTCAATAACGGTCAGAAAACTGCAGTAAGAAATCATTTGACATTTCCTATTTTTGCTTAGATCTGTATTTTTCTTACACTGTGTAATGTGAAAAACAATTGGCTTTGGAAATTATTTTGCAAAGTCTGTTCCCATTTGTTTCAGCTATTACTTGTCACTAGATGATAAACTAGAGCTCCTGGAGGTTTGGAGCGTAAGACACAAAGCAGAGCTTTTTGCTGAACTTCAGCTGGCAGAATTCATCCAAAATTTGAAGTTATCAAACATACCAAGCAGATCACCCCTGGACACACGTATAAATTCAAGCAGTGTGCTTAAGCTCACAGGCAAGTCACTGGGCAATTCAGCGATACAAACCACAAAACCTCTACTTCTAGCAACCAGCTTTCTCCGCAGGCTGGGCTTCCTGATCGTCTATAAGTAGCTAGTGCAGGAGCAAAAGCAAAGGTTTGTAAGTTTTATCGTAGGGTAATAACATGGACTCTCAAGCACAGTACAACTCTCCTCTGCTCGTGCTGCCAGGGACATGGCAGCATGAATTCTATCAGTGAAAACCCAGCAGTGAAGCTGGAAGGCACTACCCCAGCAGACTCGTGCAGTGTGAGGCACTCTTTATCAACCACCACCCCATTCTGTTGGAGAAACATTTCACCTTCTCAGATTTCAAAACATTTTCTGGTGTTAGAGGGCATAATTTTGCTATTGTATCCAAACATAACCTGTGGAAATGGAGTTGGTTTTCCAGGTTTTATTGTTTGTTTAATTATTTATTTTTTTCAAAGAAAAAATATGTGGATATTTTTTCAGGAAAAAGAAAGATCTTTGAAAAGTTTCTGCGCTGGAGACTTCCCAGTAGGTATGAACTTCATTAATTTGAGCAACAAATTGTGTCTGGTTTGATGATGGGGGAAAAATCCCCTGCATCTGTGGATCACAGCTGAGGAGAGCACAAACACCATTATAACACTGGGATTTCTTATAAAAATACTGCTTCCCAGCACCCAATTCCTGGATTCCAGATTTCTCTATTCCCAATTAACTCCTCTCCCAGCTTCTTGGAAAGTGCACTGCTGGCAACTATTAGCTATTCATGTTCTAGTTCTCTTCATGTCTAAAGCGGTAGCATTACACAAATGCAGCAGTTCTGAGAAGGTGATGAAAATAAAAATAGATTCCTTGCATCTTGTTTCTACCCATGTGAAAGAAACTTTACTACAGTGCAGGAATGCCGTATGGACTGCCTTAGAGATATCACTTCTTATTAGTGGAAGTTCAAAAACATTCAAAACTCAAAAACATTCAGTGCCTGGAAAGAAGAAATGTTGCTGAAAGCCAGACACCTAATTTCAGGAAAAGCCATGGGAGAACGAGATCTTGTCTACAAGTTCTTTCCAAAGACATATTAAGTCAGAAGACAATATCATTTGCATTAAGCAGACAATCCCTTTACACTAGTGCTTCCTTCATATTCATTTCCAGTAATATATATATTTATAATATACATTTATTTTTATATATATATATATATAAAATCAAAATTAATAGCTCATATTTGTGGAGATTAATATTCAGCATCCCATGAGAGTTCAGTGCATTGAGATTTTACTCCAGTCATTACCAGTGACATGTCAGACATACTAGGAATCTATCTTTCCTCTGAAGAATTATCTGTGACTTTATTATTTGTCCTGGTTTCAGCTGGGTTAGAGTTACTTTTCTTCCTAGTAGCCGGCATAGTGCTGTGTTTTGGATTTAGTATGAAAAGAATGCTGATAACACACTGATGTTTTAGTTGTTGCTAAGTAGTGCTTACACCAGTCAAGGACTTTTTCAGCTTCCCATGCTCTGCCAAGCNTTACTATTATTATTATTATTTTATTTCAATTACTAAACTGTTTTTATCTTAACCCGCGAGTTTTCTTACTCTTGCCCTTCCAATTCTCTCCCCCATCCCACCGAGGGGGGAGGGTGAGCGAGCGGCTGTGTGGTGCTTGGTTGCCGACTGGGGCTAAACCACGACATTATTACTCTGGTTACACCTGAAGCAGCATGGCTTCTGACCTCGAACAACAAGATGATGACTGCATTAGTAAATCCATTCAGAGCCAACCTGGGGCCTGACACTGTGCTGTAATTATGCATAAATGATGTCACCATTCTTCAGAAGTTTCTCTTCTTCCTCCTAACGTTCTTGCCAAGCATAATCAAATATTACGTTCGCTTTGTCAAAAGCATGAGGAAGAAAATTTAAGAGAAAAGAACAAGATTCTATGTGATTAAATTTGGTACAAGGAGAGAAAATAACTTTCATTTGAATAACAACCCTCCTTGCAGCAGGGATTCTCAGGTCTGTGGAAATCTTTTGGTTTGGAATTTTAGCAGTCATTAAGTGACTTATGCCCTCAGTGTCTACAGATATTCACTGGCTGTTAGCACTTTAATAAAATTGCTAGCTTCAAAGGCCTGGTTTATTTCTCAGCTTCCTGCAGTCTGACAGCAGCAATGACATACTCCATGCAATTAACTCAAAGACCAAATATGACTATACAAAGTGCACAGAAATACTATACTAAAAGAACAGCAAAAGATAAGAAATACAGAATTAAGGCTACATGTTCAAGATTTTACTCAGGCTTCCCTCCTTCCCTGACACAAAGATTATTGATGCAGTTAAGACTCCATCAGTATGTGATGAACTCCTAGCTAATGAATAATGGGTTCCATTTTGCTTTTGTCATAGGACCTTGCCTTATTCAGGGCACAATGGGCTTCCATGATTAATTGAGACTGCTCAGTGAAGAAGATTATTTTCTGTAAGTTCTTGGCATATGCAGCTCTTTACCTCTTCCTTTCAAGTACTCAAATCTGAGAACTAACAGTTCTTTGCCATAGTTTTGTTTTTCATGTGAGCAAATATAGAAGCGTCTCTAGCTTTTTAAATAAGGAAATCAAAACTAAAATTTGTAGTGGAAAGGCTTACTTTAGGAAAAATAAACAAACAAATGAACAAACAGAAAAAGCACCACAGTGAAAGGAAGTTCAAAGTCACATTGAGAAGGAAAGAAGTTTGTGTTGCTGGTGCCTAATGTTTTATGTATGCTTCCATAGATAAAGTCCAGTGATAGTAGAACCAGCCCTGAGAAGAACTTGGATCAGTCCCCGTAATGAAAAGAGTCAGAAATTTTTATCACCTCTTGTACAGTGTGAGACCAAGCACACTTTTGCTACACCTTGATGTAGTAGCTATCTATCTTCAATACTAACGTTGCTGCATGACTGGAGATCAGCAACTGCTGTATTTAGTATCATAGCATTGCTGTGAGACAGGACAATGATTTTGCTCCAGTTCTATAGCATATATCAAAAGGAAGACTATTTAACCTCAAACGAAGATAACATATTCATATCGGTCACCTTAACCTAGTCACATCAATCTGAAAAAAAATAACCAAAATTACACCGGAGGCAACTCAGTAGGGGATTGAACCCATGTGAATGCCTTCAAAACTAGACAGTTCCCACATGTTCTCAGACTACGAAAAACCCAGCAACTTCACACATTCACCTGCCTTTCTTTTTCTAGAAATATAGTTTGTACAGAATGTTGTGCCTCTCACTGCTGATCAAATGTATTTATTGAATAGAAAGTTAGCCATTATCTAATCAATGCCACAAATATAACCATGAAATGAGCTGATCCAATGTCAGAAGGACTCTGACACTTTCTAATTGATTTTGTAAATCTCTGTTGTGTGGAATCTTTCTTTTCCACAGAAAAATACAGCTGGGGAAGTACTGCTTGGTCCAAGAAGTACAGCTGAAGAACCCACTCTACATTAGTACACAAAGTGGCTTGGGAACTTCAGTTGTAACATTCCCAAATGCTGAAAAGCAGAAAGAAATCACATATAGGATGAACTGTAAGTAAATATTTTTGTGTGTCTCCATCAGATTTGGATTGACAAAGTGATGTAACACAAGAGAGGATGCGAACATGAACAAAAGCACGTGCTTAAAAAACCCTTCCCCATACCTTGCCATTTTTTTAAATTTGCTGTACACTCTTAAAGCCTGGCTTTCCTAATCAAAATGTAAGATTTAATAAAAGCTGCAGCTGAACAGAACAAAATTACAGCACTCTAATATCGCAAACATAATTAACTTTGAATTATGTGAATTAACCATGCCTGACAAATTATCATTCAGCTCTGAAATTAAATTCTTTCATACCATTAGATTTGTTTGTTAAGCTCAAGTAGGCAAAAGTAGTATTTAAGAAAGTAAAATGATGCTTTGCTGAGAGTGTTTTTGAGATATATATTGATTTATCCAAAATAAATCATGGAAATGTTGTTATTAGCTCATTTGCAGATACTATATAACGCTGGATCTGCATCATAATATTACAGAAAAGTTTTATGTCACTACAGGTTACTCTGTCTATTAAAACTTTTTTTTTTTTCCCCGATTACCTCTTTATGTTGATCTGGTAATATCACTATTTAGCTATGCATGCAATGCACAACATAAGTATGTTCAACACAACACAGCTATCCACTCTTAAAGTGCTTATAACCTGAAATAGCTGGGCAACTTTTTACTACTTCAGAGTTATTTCTAACAGTACGCTGCACTGAACTGTCCTATAGTGGCTGGCTACATCATTTTTCAACCTCCTCCTTCCGACTGACAGTTTGATGGTTATCATGTTCCTCCTTTTTTCTCACTAAACTAACATTCATGAGAGAGAAACTTTTCAGTGTTTTGGAAACTTAGATCTCGGAAGGATGAAACCAGGACAAACAACAGGGTAAGAATTCAAATGTATCTTCTAAAGGCTTCTGACAAACCTTCTAGGTTTACTTACTAAGCTTAACACCAATTCAACCCAACAAGAAAAGTGCTTTTCCCTTAAGCTAAGGAGACATTGCAAGTGTTTCAGAGTAAGATTTTCCATATTCATTCAGTAACAATCATGTAGAAAGAACAGAGGCAGATGAGCAGAAAAAGTTAATTAGTGGTATTACAAATGTAATACCTCTTCACTCTGGAAGAGTTTATGATACCAAACTGAAATGAGTAAATTTCCTATTGTGACAGACTGGTGATATCCACACAGAAGTCTGGCAGCAAATGCTTGCAAAAAAATTTCTGACAGCTACCTTACAAAAAAAAAACCCATACAGCTTCATATTTCAAAAGCTTTTCATGTTCTGGGATTTTGTTGCATAAAATGCTTGGGAGAGTCACAATGATTATCTCTATTACCCACGATCTGTTGAATCCCACATCCTTCTCCCCCGTGTGTGATAACCAACTCCTTTTAGCCCCTCATTCTGACTAATCTCGCTGCTTCCAATTTTGTAGTTAAGGGAGACTTCCAGGAGAGAGTCTGTCTGGAGCTGCATTGTTCCCAGAAGAGCTTTAGGAAGGGTTTGCAATGCAAGTATTGACAAGCTCCTTTTTGGATCTTTTCTGCACTGACTGGCACTAAAGGGTAAGGGTAGGGACAAGCATTGGCTGTGTTTTCTCCATTGGTGGTACGCTCAGGAATGAATGGAGAGGCACTCTTTGCACATTGCTATTGCTCAGTAGCATGGGAAGGAGTTACAAACCCTCCTGAGGCTGCGGACCCCACAGAGTATCCCAGAAGGTCCTGCCATGAGAACATTCATAATTTATAGCTGTCAAGTTGGGCAACATACAGGTAACGTGACCTCTGTACAGTACTTTGTGCAGAACTGTAAGTCTGTTACAGTTTTGACACCATTTGATCTACTTTTCCAAGCATTATGTAGAAGGGCTGTTTTGATGGAGCAATAATGGAAAGCTGTTTGTGCCTTTCATTAAGGGTTTTGGCTCAATGATTTTTTTCAGGGTGCAGTAATGAGCAGGGAAAGCTACTGTGCAGCTTAACAGTGAAAGAACTACACTTTTTGCTACATGTTTTTCCCTCCATCTAACCCTGGAGGGCTCTTTCAGATTTTCCTTTTTATTCTTGTCTAGTAGATGATTACTTAACATGATCAACCTGAGGAAGCTGCCTTAATCAAGCAAGAGTCTAGGGAAGAAAGAGGGGAGGAACTTTTGCAGATGACAGTCAAAAAAATTTCAACAAGTGTACTTTTGAAAAAAGCCAACCAACAAACCAACCCTTAAGAATTTGGTGGTTTTTTCCCCCATGCTGCTTGAAAACTTTACATAAGTTATTTAAATTATGTATGCATATCCCTAAACAAATCCCAGAGGCAAGGGAAACAGGTATGTTCTATTTCATATTTATTTGTAATCAATCTGGAAATAGTAACAGTGAAGTCTGAGATACATGGCAGAAGAATGACCTATTTCCACCCATTCAGATTTCTACTTTCAGAATTTAATGGCTTGGCTAAAGCAAGAAATATTCACCAATATTGTAAATGATGGAATATATTAGCCATAAGTAATTGGAGCGTAATATCAAGAACTTACCTATTTCAATGGGTTTAAATAGCAGAATTTCATGTAGGCAGACAGAAGTATATACAGCTTACTTAGCAGATAATGATGTTGTGCCTTTTAAAGTTTCACACTTGTTGGTTCTTCCTGAAGTTAAGGACAGTTTATGTTCACAACAACATTTAAGGAAAATAACATACGTAACTTGTTGCTGCTGTTGCTTCACTTCAAGTAAAACCCACCTACACTAACACTCCCACTCCCAAGTGAATTAAAATAATAATTTAAGTTTTTTCTGTCAGAAGGGAAGGTAGGGAACTGTAATTTGGAGTGATCATCAAATAACACAGAAGGACACCAATATCAGTGGATTAGGTTAGACTGGCCAAAACAGATTGTGAGCACTTTTGTGATTTGATTTACTCTATGATTATGGATACCATCAGAGACATGCTGAAAGTATTTTGTCAAACACAGATAACATTCCAGCCTGAAATAGATCAATAGATTCAAGTTATAACAGATATAATCTTGTGCCTCAGGTAAGAAAGAGAAAAAGGTGAATGTCTAATTGCAGGAACACTCATCAGTGTTAATGCTGAAGAAAAACACCAATAATGGAGTATTTCAGAGCACAGTGATCAATGAAGAAGTATTTCCAAACTTCTAAATAAGACATCCCTTAACTAATCCATAAGATGTCTTTCTAAAAAGTTAATTGCTAAACCATCTTAAATTGTAATATAAATTCACTTGGGAGTGG
>VYZW01033082.1:2662-23043 GCA_013401315.1 Balaeniceps rex | reverse complement strand
TAAAAAGGAAGAAAATGGACATCCCAGCTTTTTTTTTTTTTTCATTTGTCAACAAGTAAATGTCAGACTCCAGATGACTGGGCTAATATTTATGCACATTTCCCAATCATTTAGAAAGTTGAGATCTCAAAGTATTTCCATGATTTTTGATATAAAGGTCAAGACTAGATTAACATAATGCTTCACTCATGTCAAAAATGTAAAAGTGATATTAATGTCTTGCTTATTTTCCCCCTAATTAACACATAAAGTAATTAATTTTTTTTTAAGTTTTGACTAAATTTTAAAAATAAATTGGCCTGTTGGCTAAGTGATTAGTTGTATTAGAAGAAAAAAATGTATACCCTTAGTAAAGATACAATCACATATTAAATGTAGATGGTATGTTGGGGTATTTTCACTTAAATTACTTCTTTCAGATGAGGTCCACCTCTGTTTTCGAACCAGAAGGCATCATTTCCTAATGAGAACTTTCTGCATTCAGTTATGTTCAGTATGCATCCATGAACACCTATTGTCAGTTTGGATACTTTAAGATATCTTGCCTAGCTTCCAGCTGCTGCTCCAGAGGTGCCTGGTTCTCACAGTAGACCTGCGTGACCTCTCCTGGTCTTGCACCAACTTCTCAGATATCCTAGAGTGTCTGCAGTGGCTCCTTCTTTGAGCCACTGAATCAAGCTTCTTGTGTTGGAGAGTATGAATTCACTGTAAGTTACCTCTCAGTGCAACAGAGTGTATGTTCACATAGTTAATTAGCAGAATCCTTTGCCTTTCACTTCCCCTTATTTAAACTCATCAGATGAGAGATTATGAAAATGTCTCTATTATAGCTACTGTTTTTTATGTTATCTCTGAATAGTGATTTCTGCTATATTATCTTTATGGAGATGATATCCCAGATTCTTAAAAGGTATTTTGGACAATGATTAAGAACTTTTGGTAAACGAAGTTTAAGTGAATAGTACTGAACATACAATTACAAATATTAACTCATCAGTGATTTATAATATTGCATTTTTCAGTACTTTTCTTGCACACTATTCATGCTTCACAATTTTTTGTTGACTTCTTGAGTTACTGTCCCACAGTGAGCTACTATTTTGACTGAGTGATGTACAATGGTGTTGAGATATCTGCCCAAGCAAAAAGCTATGTCTTCTAAGACACAAACAATTCAGAAGATTTTTTCTCATGTAGCCAGTTCTGCGTTCTAGGCTGGTCCAGCAGGAGATTCTTTTAACAATCTTTTCCAGTTTGGGGTTTTTTGACAGGTTTTTTTGTTGTGTTTCCCACCCCCCCTTCCCAGTCTTAGCTTTCTGTCTTAACCAGTTTCTAATCTATGCTAGTATTTTAATTTCCATTTTACAACTAATGAATTTTTCATTAACTTCAATAACCATGAAATTCTGATCTTATTCTGTTAAGCAGTGTCTAATTCTACAAGAAGCCCCATTAACTTATATAAGATCAGTTGCAAAGTAAAGTTCTTATTCAGAATAAATAGGGGTAGCAAAATCTGTCTTTAAATACATACCAGAACCGTATTCATGGTCATTTTACTGTAGCACAGCAGATTAACAGTTTCAAATGCGTAACTCCCAGCATTTCCATCACATCTATCCAGTTTTAGGAGGTTTTGGGGGAGTGAAAATTGTGAGAGAAAAGTGGAAAATTTAATATTCAATCTGTGATTTTTCTCATTTGACAAACCATTGAATAAAAATAAAATAAATAATAAACAAGAAAAAAAGATACGTCTGTACACTGTGGAAAGTTCATACAGAAAAAAACCTGGTATAACTACCTATATAACTGCATGTAAATCCAGTAGGTACTGTCTATAAAGTATTAGGCTCAATAAAATTGTTGTTAGACATTACCAATGAGTTTTTTGCTTATAGTGCTCAGCATACTGACAAGACTAATATAGTTCTTCAGTAACAAAGACAGAGATTTAAAGGAACTGAGATGTTTAAAAGTCCAGGTAAGCCTCAAATATCTTCCTTTATGGAAAGGAAAAAGTGCATTTGTAACTGACGTACCAGAAAAGTATTATGATCACTTGCACGTACTTGAACAAAATACAGCATAATGAGAGTCAAAAATTTAATTGTTTTTCCTTCTGCAAATTAGTCTCTTCCAAATACTGACAAGGTTTCATTTTTTTCCACTTCTTTTGTCCAGACATGCAGAAACCAGGAGTAGAAACTATATGAAAGTGCATTGTCTGTCTCTCTGCCACTGCTGCAAGTGAAAAAAAAAAAAAGCTGGGTCCAGAGTTGAGTCCCACTTGTTGGCACATAACTGAAGTTAGGATAGCTATGGAGAGATGCCATAGCACACAGAAGATGTGAAGATGTTACCTACTTTAAATGTCAGTCTGTTTGGGAACACTCATTTATATTCTTTTGTCTTTTCCACAGCCATGAGACACATTTCCATCTGAAAAAAACAACATGAGGCTTAGACAAAAATAACACACTTTTAAGTGACCTTTTTGCAGTGACCTTTTTTTTTCCAGAACTATATGAACAACATCGTTCGTCACCTCTAGTAACCCAACAAATAAGGCCAGATTCAGACTGCTTAAATTCTACTTACATCCCTATATGCATGCAGTTAATTTTACTCTCCAGGGAAGTCACTCGTCTCTTTGATGATGTACATCCATAGGGTACGTCTGGAGTAGATTCTGCAGGGAGCTGTTCTTTAGACCATGTCAGACTTTTCTTTAACAAAAGCTATTGTTTCACTCTCAAAAAATACTGGTAATGAGCAGGGAGCTGCCCTTGAACAAGCCAAATTGTAGACTTGTAGATGTAGAGATTTAAGTGGAATTTAGTCTGTGTGAATTTGACTACTATAATGGCCACAGGGACAAGATCTATTAAGGATAATAATATTAAGCAAAAATACATCTTCTGCGGTTACCTAAAGAAAACCTCACGCAAAATATATTATTGATTTGTCCCACAAAAACGAAGCATACAACAGTTTTTTCTGTTCCTCTCTGGGGTGGCAAGACTGAATTAGATACTTATGCAAGATGGGTCAAAGAAACTAAAACTGACCAGCAATAAACAAAATAAGTGATTTAGCAGTTTACAACACTCTGGTTAGAAATTGGAGGTAATTTTCAAAGGGTGAAATCATCCACAAGTCCAGGTGCCACCCTAAAAACGAGGAAAGGTGTAATTTTTCCCTTTCTCTGGGGACACAACAACAAATTCAATTTTAAAGTGACATTTGAAGCCTAACATGCAAGAATGCACTCACTTTTCATCAGCTCCTTTGCTTTCTAAACCTACCCCTTCCTTTCCTCATTTTCTTGGGTATACCACATCATTGCCCAACTGTATCTGGCTGAAATGTAAAGAAATAAAAAGTATTCTTTCCTAGTACTTGTAAAAGCAGGTAATAGCCATGGATGTCAGGCAGATCTCCCTGGGTGGTGGAATACAGATCCCCCAGGCAGCTGTGATGACACTAGCACCAGAATGCAAATACGTATTAGGCATGCTAATCTACATGGTGCTCATCACAGGACATGGACATTTGAGGGTAGAACAAAAAGCTGTTGTCTGTCTAACCCACTTTTTCACAGATCAAAGAAGCTTTCCCTAGTATTTTCTTCATTAAGAAGCTAACTTCTGTAAACTTCTAATAAATTTTGTAGAAAGCATTTAAGGTTTATAGAGTCCTAAGGCGACATACAGCAACTTACAGCCTTCAATGTGAAGTGGTTAACAGCATGTGGAAATGTGAGCTTCTGTTTTCGTCTAGCCTCTATTCTTGATTATCTATACTTTTTGCTACTAAAATTTAAGTCATATGCTAGCCAGCTTTTCAAATGTTTCCTTTAAGAGGAATGGTGCAATTCATACAAAAAATTTCAGTACTGACTTATTGATATCTGTGTACTCCCCTAACAATCGATCCCACGGACTTATGTCTCTAATTATAAGAAATCTCTGGATTTTCAGTTGTTTGGGAGAAGAGTGAAATACGGGCTTTCTTTGTACCTTTTACAATAACTTCCACAACTCTTTACATGGTACAGACATTCTTCTCATTTATTCAAGCAGAAAAGCTTTTATCCAAGAAAATGTGTGTACTGATCAAGAATAGAAGGACTAAAGGTGTAAGCTACAGGAAGAGTCTTTCTTCCTTTGCCTTGAAGCTTGATGTTTCACCACTGCTCAGCTCCCAGGCCTTTTCCAGTGTACAGAAACAGGACTGCCAGCTACCACTAAAGGTCATTTAACTGTGTTCCATTTTTCCTCTTTTAGCAAGTGATATGTTTTTCTGATTATACATTTTTCCTATTAAGTCCTATAACTGGGAAGTCTGAGCCAAACAACATTCAGTATTAGCGCAAGGCTGGTCATTCAGGAAAATAAAAGTAAAAATTCTTGGTTTTATACAATGTAATTAACTGACAAGTCCTAAGGTTAGTTTTTAAAAGATAAAGTTGAGGCACCTTATGTTAAATAACAGTCATTGATGTGGAAAGCTAAAAGGAGCCAGAAATACAATTGCTCTGTATAACTTGATGTAACTGATGACTGTATCACAACCTGTATCACCTGAGCCAAAGCAGAATTTGTGACAAAGAATTTTGTTAGAAACCAACAGAAAGATATACCATAGAATCATAGAACCGTTTGGGCTGGAAGGGACCTTAAAGATCATCTAGTTCCAACCCCCCTGCCATGGGCCGGGACACCTTACACTAGACCAGGTTGCTCAAAGCCCCATCCAACCTGGCCTTGAACACTTCCAGGGATGGGGCATCCACACCTTCTCTGGGCAACCTGTTCCAGTGCCTTACCACCCTCATTGTAAAAAATGTCTTCCTTATATCTAACTTAAATTTACACTCTTTCTGTTTAAAACCATTACCCTTGTCCTGTCACTACATGCCCTTGTAAAAAGTCCCTCTCCAGCTTTCTTGTAGGCCCCCTTCAGCTACTAGAAGCCTGCTGTGAGGTCTCCCTGGAGCTTTCTCTTCTTCAGGCTGAACAACCCCAACTCTCTCAGCCTGTCTTCATAGGAGAGGTCCTTCAGCCCTCTCTGATCATCTTTGTGGCCCTCCTCTGGACTCGCTCCAACAGGGCCATGTCCCTCTTATGTTGGGGATCTGAGAGCTGGACACAGTACTCCAGGTGGGGTCTCATGAGAGCGGAGTAGAGGGGGAGAATCAACTCCCCCAAACTGCTGGCCACGCTTTTGATGCAGCCCAGGATATGGTTGGCCTTCTGGGCTGCAAGCACGCCTTGCCAGCTCATGTTGAGCTTCTTGTCAACCAACACCTCCAAGCCCTTCTCCTCAGGGCTGTTCTCAATCCATTCTCTGCCCAGCCTGTAGTTGTGCTTGGGATCGCCCCGATCCATGTGCAGGACCTTGCACTTGGCCTTGTTGAACATGGAGTACGCAGCTCTGTCAAGAAAGGTATTTTTTTCTACACTATGGCTAACTCAGGAGAACAGGACAATTAATGTTTATGGATCCAAGTCCTAACGGATAAAGCTGCCAGATAGCTGTGAAACTGCTAGACCAAAGCAGAAAATTAGGTCTGGAAGTTACATCTCATAGAGAACTTCAGCCCAGGGATACATACCAGATGTTTCAGGCTGCCACCATCAAAACATCCATGAACCTTCTAAATATTACCCAACACAATTTCTTAACTAAAAATGAAGGAAGAAACCTGCCTAAATATTCATCTGTCTTCCAGCTGTCAGTCTCAGATGAACCAACAGAATGGTCAATCTGAAAGTCATTAATAAAGAATTAAAGAGGGAAATATATTTAATGTGTTTGGAATATAGATCCTGTTAAACTAAGCTGATGTCATTCCTTGATTAAATATTTTTCTCACACACAGGTAATAGTTAAATGTAAATTACCACATGATATTTTAATAAATAAAGTATAAAGATGCACAACTTGAACATGGCACAAGAGGAGCCTATCTGGATGGTCCTTTGCAAGCAATTTCAAGCAATTTATCATGACATGATTTATTAGAGACAGGTCGACTGAAGTCTAACACATTTATTTGCTATACACCATCTATTTTTCTTCAGTAACCTCAAAAAAAAAGTCAATACTGCCCGAGTTTGCAAGTAGTATGAAATGAGAGCATGTGGCACGTTTGAATTGGCACATGAGCTGGGAGCAAGCAAATAACACTCAGTTTGACTACATCTAGAGGCAAAATAGACTATTTCTTAGCTAATTCATTGCTGAAGATAGTGTCACAAGCCCAGTAGGAGGTTAGTCATGGCTCAGTTGAATATTTTGCCTTAAATATAACACCACTGACTAAGAAGGGGACATGACGTGGAAGTGATCACAGGCAACACAGGATTTGCATACAAGGTCCTAGCCACATCCAGACAGATGAGTGATGGGTGGCTGAGGTAGCAGCTGAAAGCCAAAGGTCACCTCCTCAGTTCTTACATGGCTATCACAAGGTCACTGCTGTCATGTTTATCACAAAATTCCTTACCTCAGTTTCATCTACACTGCAGAAAATCTTTGAATTGGTTCTTCTTCTACAACCTAGCACACATGACACCTGGGAACAACGAATGTTCTTTGTAGATGGAAAGAAAGTAGTAGTCCATTTTGCTCAAATGAAAGGTGTCAATCTGAAGATTATCCAAGAAGGCTAACCTTGGGGCAGCAGTGTCACAATTTTTTTTTTCACCATCTAATTCTGTTAATCAGATATAATGAAGAATATTGGAGAGAATTCAAACAGTTATGAGAGTTATTAAGGAGTTTGAAAAATCAAGGCGATGAAGCAAATGACTTTATATGAGAGAAATCAGGCAGTATTTGTACAGTTTTTAAATATGGGAAACAACATCTTCTTCTGTTTAGTAAACAAAAATGAGGGGCTGGAAATGGAAGGGAAATAAATTCCAAGCAAAAACACATGCATATTTTTACCTCTTTTTGGAACAGTGAGACCACTTGGACAGTTTATCATGTTTTGCCATGAGTTCTCCATCACTTGCAATTTTAAGATCAGAAGTGTGTGTTTTACTTCGAATTCCATTTTTCTTAAAAAAGGAATTTATTTTTATGGACACCTTCCCATTTGTTTTATTGAAAAGGAAAAGAGATGACTGCAGTGGTACCTCTTGGCTTTTAGGGTGAAAAATGTTTGAAAATCATGTTAGACTGCATTAAGCATGTCTAGGAAGATTTATGAAAATATCCAGATAAAATACAGTACTGTTACAAAAATATGAAAACCACTCTCCTGAAAAGTCTTCTCATGGAAAATATTGATTTACTGCCTTGTCAGCTTCCCAGCAAGGAAGAGGGGGATGCTTAATAGATAGCATTCCCAAATATTCTCAGAAATAAGTTTGTGTGCATGTGTGTGCTCACCATTGCAAAACTTCAGAAGTCAAAAAGATCAAATTACTTAGTATTTCTAGGTTGACATCCAGCATCCCAAAGAATCACTGCAAGAATTGAATGAATACATTTGACGTTTTCTTTTCTTCTGCATGACTACATCTGAGAAATTGTACAGGTATGGTGCTTTTGAGTTGAATTCAGTGACAAGATTACAAGAAATTATAATCAAATTTTTATTTAGTGTTAAGAAAGAATTTCAACTACTTTGGAAGGTTATTCTTACAAGTAGAAGGAAAACGGGTCAGTTTTCAATAATGTGACTTATTAATGTGTCTTAATTTTTTTATTCATATAATTTGAGTATAATTTGAATATATAAGAAGTTGCTACATAAGAAAACCTTTTTAACCTCGAAAACATGTAACAACTTCTTAAAAGAATGGTGTTCTGGTTTTAAGTTGTCTTGAAAGAACATTAATATTCATGGGTTTGAATTTGACTGAAAGGCTTGATTTGATTTAAGGGTTTGTTTGGATTTTTTTTTCCCCAGCATCATTCAGGACTATGTTAACTGTTAAAATCTGAACTCTGAATTAACAACCACATTAAATACATCTGACTCTATTTTCACCTCTAACATGTTTGTAATAAAACTGCTCTTTCAACAAATAAAAGTGGTGAGATTCATTGCCACGTCATTTTTAAAACTACTGCCTCTGACCTCTGAAGCACAAGCATTCCAGAGGAGGAAAAATGACATCATTTTAGCAATAGAATTATTTTTATACCTATCTCTAAGCATATTTTAGAAAATAAAATAACATCACTCATTCTTTTGCATGGCCATAATTCACAGCCTTTTTCAGAAGTTGGAATGTGCCCTCACCCTGCAACAGGAGAATTACACATTAATTAAAATGAATACACAATTCCAAAAAAGAAACAAAAGAAAAAAGAAGATTAATACCTTGCAAGAGTGGAACTTGAATTTCAAATACAACTAATAAAATGTGGCAAGACAGCAAAAATTAGGTCTTTTGCAGCCAGTACTTCAACTGGGTGTACTGTTTTAGTGAGTCTTAGAAAGGCCAGACTTAATTTGTATGAGTTGTAAATGAGGAATGAAGGCTACTGAAGTGGGTACATGAAGAAACAAAGCAGTATGGTACACTTCAGTTAATCAGGATGCATTTAACAGGGAAATTTGCTTAATTGAGATGTTTCCCAAGGAAGCAATTTAAGACTAATGATACCTAATAGCAATAACTACTGTTTAATGGGGATGGTAATTCCGCTTAATAGGGATACCATCAGGTAATTATGGCCAGGTCTAAGCTACTGACTTCTGTTGGCAAAGCTTTACCTGTCAGGCACCTGAAGAGATGTCTCCTTGATCAACAACTACAGGGAAGCGGAAACACCACATGCAAACTTTGGTATTGCAAATCTGTGCTTTTACAGGATATCCTATGTTCATCAATAGGAAGCTGTTGTCCTGCTGATTTAAAAAAAAAAAAAAAATCTAGTTTATATCTGGCTAAAATGATCTTAAGGTCTTTCTGTGTTCACCTCTCAACACACTGTACCCAGTTTATTAGCTGGATTTATGCACACAACATGTTAGAATATGAAACCAAGTCCTTACTTAAAGCAAAAGAACTTTCTAGAATTAAAGCATTCTAACCTTTTGTTCCAAGTTTATGCTGGTATTTAGTTATTTTATTCTTTTTTTTTTCTCCTTTGAGGGTTTTTTTTTTCGGTGTTGCAAAGTTACTCCATGCTGGAGATGGCTTTTAGCTCACTTGTTCAGCCAAAATCAATGATGATGCTCTGCTGCACAGGTTACCCAAGCTGGGGCCTCCAAATTCTGTTCCTTACAGTCAAAGAGTGATTGACCAACAGTGTGGCAGGCTTACTGTAGCCTCCTGGAGGGCACCATTAGTCATGAGGATCCTCCCTATACAGGATGCTGTTACTCTGCTACTGTGTCCTCATTAATAAGGTCTGCGGTAATTTGTCTTAGTTCATACACACACTCCTTGGGTATCATTACATACAAAAGAGTTTCCCTTTGCTAACACTGCTTAGGCAACACAACCTTCATAAATTCCCCTTTCATTCTGTGCTCCTACGCTTGCTAGTGTTCTTCATCATCCTCCCAGGATGATAGATCAACAGGCACAGAGAGCAGAAAGTAGAAGCTATATGCCTAATACCCACAGATCAGCATCTTTATGACAGTAACCTCCTGAAAGCATGAAAAAGGTTCACTGAAAAATAGCAATGAGAAACACAGGGAGAAATCTGCAAAGCTTGACAAATATTTGTTATTTACTTTGAGGTCACCAAAGATCATCTAAAAACTTTTGGGAATATTTTTCATAACTGCAGTCTCCTCTGAGGTGGGTATAATTTGTCTAAGAGATAAAGAAAAAGTGGAAGGGTGGCTCTGTATGCTGGAGGAATGCAGTCTTCCAGCAAGCTATATTATTGTAGAGAAGGACAAACAGGTATAATTCACTACCTCAGGCACCAAAGAGTCACAAGAGGACCACAGAAGAAAATAATTTGTAAGTCTGCTGTAAAACACTGACTCAAGAAACGGGGTGAACAATTGACTACTAGCAGTTTATACAGCAAATTTAGATGTTTGTTCTCATCAACCTGTACACAAAGAGGCTATGATTTATATTGGCCATTGAAGGGACTGTTTAATAGGATATATATCAGTCTTTGCATTGCTGGCAAATTGTTCACACAGTAACTGTTTCTAATATTTCTGCTCTAATATGTAGGGACGCTGTACTGGCTCTCTAATTGAATGATACCCAGAGTAACTTTCCAGAGATACTCCCACAGTAACTTTCAACATAGCTTCTCAAATCCTTCAAATAAGATGTATACGATCAAGTATTTCTATTTTAATACATAAATGTATACGCGTGTGCTTTGTATGGATGATGTGTTCTTGAAAGAGCAGTCAAAAAAAGGAGAACAAAACAAAACAAAACAAAACAAAACATCAATATGAAGGGATCACAAATGACATTAAATAGGCTTTGACATAAATGTCAAGAACTTAAAGGTTTTCTTCCAAATTTGACCAGAGTACCACACATCTCTCATTACACGATTGACTATTTTAGCATCCACCTAAACTCAGCTGTGTTGTGTTGTCCTTCAGCTGGTCACCACCCTGAAATTTTGGCTCTTCATGGCAATGAGAGAAGCTCACTGCTAGTAAGTATCTTCCAGTCAGTAAATTTTAAAAAACGCATTTGTAACTAACTGTTCCAAAATATATTTTGAAAAAAGATCAAATTTTGGAGCATGAAAGCATGATTTATTGTGTTACAGCAACCAGCTAAATAAAATCCCTGCTTTTACTGAGGGGGGAAAATAAAAAAGTTCTTCCTATCTACAAATGAACAGAAACACTGCTGTTGCTGTTTTTCCAATTACACTGTATGCTCTGTGGCCTGCCACAGATATGATCTCAATTGAGACTCTATTGAGACTTCATATTCACTTCTCTTACACAAGTAAAGGCTTTTCCACATTGCTGCTGGTAGAGGTTTTACACTCAGGAGTCAGCACTATTCTCCATAATATGGTGTGAAAAATAAGAAATTATGTGTAACATAAATTGTAGGATCACAGAATGATGAGACAGAGTAGAGGAATCTCAGACAGGAAAAGAAAAATTATCAAAGGATGGGAGTCCTGATTTCCAAGCTATTTACCCATATATTCTGTGCACTTAGCTTTTTAAATAAAGAAACCATGCTGTAGATAATAATGAAAAAGTATAGTATTCTTCTGCCTCAGGGAACAAGAAAAAAAATTCTAGATAAACAAGAAGATGCAGAAAATCTTCCCCCATGTTGTAGATATAACATCTGTTATCTTGTGCCTTTTCATAAATTTTAAGGAACAAGTTTATTAAACCAATCACATAATTGTTTTTTAAGGTGTTAAAAAAAAAAAAAACAACAAAAAAAACCCAACATCACCAAGACATTGTCCCACCTGACATTTAACTGGAATGCTTTACAGGAATATTTCTTTAACAATCCGTGTTCTAGAATTGCCTGCAGAATGCCCCACCCCAGAAGAGACAGAAGAGACTTCTAGTTCACAGCTCTCAACATGTTCCCAACAGCAAACATCTCCAATGAGCAGCATCTCCAGGTCTTGTACCCCAAGATCAGATATCCGTGGAGAAGTGACCCCCAGCACAGTATCTTGTATTCGAGAGGCAGAAAGTCCCAGCTTCTAGCTCTGTAGCCAGTGGGAACATGTTTTGATGCAAAAATCTCTGCTGACTACAAATCATGGATAGTCTTAACTCTCAATAAGAGGCAAGGTTTCACTTTAACCAGTAGACCACTGAATAACAGGGGGCTGGAGTGCCTGCCCTGTGAGGGGTGGCTGAGGCAACTCTGTTGGTTCAGCCTCGAGAAGAGGGTGGGACCTAATAACAGCCTTCCCATACCTACAGGAGGCAACAGAGAAGACAGAGCCAGGTTATTCGTAGAAATTGACAGAGAACAAAAAACAATAATCATAAAAAGAAACAGAGTATGTTCAAACTGTATATATAAAAAAAAGAGAAAAATAACTTTTCACCAGGAGAATAATCAAGCATTGCAACAGGTTGCCCATACAGCCTGAAAAATCTCCATCCTTGGAGGTTTTCAATACCCAAAATCCTAGTGTCTGAATTCAGGGTTCACCTTGCTGTGAGCAGAAGGTTGCAACAGAAACTTCCAGAGGACCCTTCCAACCCAGATGATGATTATTTGAATTTCTGTTTTGCTTAAACACAACTGTTTCTCGTGTCCTACACACTTAATCTTTTGTGCTTTTACATGTAACAAAATACCATGCAAATCATTGTTTAAATGCTTACATGGCTAGAAAATAAGCAAGTTAGAGTAAAAGTGAATTAGGAAAGTAATATGAGAACAATGGAAATAAATACAAAATGTGAAAGAATGAGAATAGTTTGTTAGGAGAATTGGGAAAAACTTTTCTGCTAAGGATAGGAGGAAGGAAGCAGTACCTTTGGGTCCTGAGCAACACTTTCAGAAAAGCAAAAAAGGAAAAAGAAAAATGTGCTGTAGAAAGAGCAACATGAAAATTACATTAACAAATTAGCTAGTAGCCTAGCTAGCAGAAACATAGCTATGATTCCATTGTGGGAATAGACTAAAAATAAACGTTTTTTAATGTTTTGGAGGAGGATGACTGCTGATAGAGGTAATTTTAGGTGAAAAAGGGACAATACACTTGTATGAGCCTTGTATATCATCTCTAGTGCCCAGCAGTCACTAGGTCAAGTAACTGAAAGAGGTAGAGCCTTCAGTTCCATCCAATATGTCTGATAAATAGCAAATGTCATAATTCATAACAGCCAGGAGGAACAAATAATTTTGGTTGCTATAGGAATCTAAAGTCTCAGAATTAATGAACAAACAACGAAAAAAAGAAAATGGTTGTTAGAAGGAGTACATCCAGGAAAAAAATGGTGGAGGGGGAAAAAAAAATCAATTAATGACATAGACAACTAGTCAGCTCAAAGTGCTTTGGACCAGATTTTCCCTACACACCGCAAAGTGAATTTGAACTGCCTTAAGATCGGTGGTGAATCTATTTTGAACAGGAAAATATCTATAAAAAGAGCTCTGCAATTGCCTGCATCAGTCAGTTCCTAGGAAAAGGATCTGTGAAATACTCCAACAGGAAGAAGAGGGCAAGGCAGCACTGCATGTTCTCAGAGTTCCTTTTTGCATCTAAGCAAGGTGGGCCCTGGCTTCCAGAGTCAGAACCTTTCCCTGTAGTTTACAATATGATCCCGGATGAGCAAAAATATCTCTTTTCCTCCAGTTACTGTGACTGAGATATGCAATTTAAGAATTTTTTTTCACATTGTATCAGAACACACTTTTTAATATCTTGTGCCCGAGTCAGTCCCACATAGGTGCAGCTGCTTTAGTGTTAGAGTTGGATGCAGCATGCATTTTTGAATCAAATTTCTTGATCATCCCTAGTTCCTGTTCTTCCTCTGTTTCCACGATGTGAATCAATCTTGGAGTGCATGAACTTGATTCATTTCCGATGAGAGCTAAATGGGAAGATGTGCTTCAGAGGTGCATCTAGGGTACTTCCACTGCTACTTCAGTCTACTGGACCAGATTGGAGCTCATCTGAAAATAAAATTTAAAAGAAATTAAAAAAGAAAAAAAACCCCAAACCTCACAGTGATAAAAAAAACAATTCCACATTCCATATAGCGTACATATAAAGTCCTCAGTAGCATTGGTTTCACTCTGCAGAATTGCTCCCATTGATCTGTCCTACATGGTAATATGCATGTAGCAAATTAGTCCAGAATTAGGCATGCTTTAAAGCTATTGAATTGACATGTAATATATTAGAACTAAAAAGAAGCTGAAGTCCTTGCCATAAAACTTAAATCAAGAAAGACAGAATAAAAGATTTTTAACTATTTTACAATACTGGATTTAGCAATTGAACCATCAAAAAAAAAGCAATTCCTGGGAGATCGAAAAGAACCAATCATCATAAATTACTAACTTGTGAAAAATCTAAGGACATGAGTTTATACATCAGATTACCTCCAGGAACATCATAGGAGTAGGTATAATGTTGTTTCAATGCATATCAATATATTATCAAGCATAATATGCAAAATGCAGAAAATCCCAGGAGTCATCAATTCTCATTTGTGTGTAATTACCTGTAAAATATCTAGATAAGTTTGAATCATTCAAGCCACTGGTGTTCTCCATGACCAACCACTTCCAATAAACATATATGATCACTAACAGTTCTGCTTTCTTAACATTGAGCTTGCAAAATTATCTGCAGAGACAAAAGCAGTAACAGGAAGAGAATGAAGTATACCCTGTGGGGTATTACCAGGCAGTACATTCATTAAGCAGTTCTTATGATGCCATAAATGCTTTAGTCATAAGAACCAAACATAAAATCCCAGACTTTCTAATACTCCAACAGGGACTACTTTGCTTTTTGTAATATACAGTTCTTCTTTTCAGAAAAACATACCAGTAGCTATTTCTTTACTAATGCAACTGATTTTGCTGTGGAACATGCTCAGAATATTACAGGTTTATATGTTTTATTATAGCTTTTTATACATTAGATTGACATTTAGATCATTCACCTAATTAAAGCTACGTTTAAAAAAAACTCCTGACATCATAAGGGAACAAAATTTTAAAAGACATTATGAAATTGCAATGCTGTAACGGTTTGGAGCTGTTTTGCATATAGCGCTGCCGGTCACAAGTGGTGTTCCCCAGGGCTCAATGTTGGGGCCAGTTCTGCTTAACATCTTTATCAGTGACCTGGATGAGGGGATCAAGTGTACCCTCAGCAAGTTTGCAGATGACACTAAGCTGGGTGGAAGTGTTGATCTGCTTGAGGGTAGGAAGGCTCTACAGAGGGATCTGGACAGGCTGGACCAATAGGCTGTGACCAATCATATGAGGTTCAACAAGACCAAGTGCCGGGTCCTGCATTTGGGTCACAACAACCCCATGCAACACTACAGGCTTGGGGATGAGTGGCTGGAAAGCTGCTTGGCAGAGAGGGATCTGGGGGTGTTGGTTGACAGTCAACTGAATATGAGCCAGCAGTGTGCCCAGGTGGCCAAGAAGGCCAACGGCATCCTGGCTTGTATCAGAAATAGTGTGGCCAGTAGGACCAGGGAAATTATCCTTCCCCCGTACTCGGCACTGGTGAGGCCGCACCTCGAGTACTGTGTTCAGTTTTGAGCCTCTCACTACAAGAAGGACATTGAGTTGCTGGAGCGTGTCCAAAGAAGGGCAATGAAGCTGGTGAAGGGTCTAGAGAGCAAGTCTTAAGAGGAGCGGCTGAGGGATCTGGGGTTGTTTAACCTGGAGAAGAGGAGGCTGAGGGGAGACCTTATTGCCCTCTACAACTACCTGAAAGGAGGTTGTAGCGAGGTGGGTGTTGGTCTCTTCTCCCAAGTAGCAAGTGATAGGATGAGAGGCAATGGCCTCAAGTTGCGCCAGGGGAGGTTTAGATTAGATATTAGGAAAAACTTCTTCACGGAGAGGGCTGTCAAGTATTGGAACGGGCTGCCCAGGGAAGTGGTTGAGTCCCCATCCCTGGAGGTATTTAAAAGATGGGTAGACGAGGTGCTTAGAGACATGGTTTAGTAGTGGACAGGTACAGTTGGACTAGGTGATCTTAAAGGTCTTTTCCAACCAAATGATTCTATGATTCCATGAAATTAAACTGCTCCCATATTTTACAAAGACAATACAAAAAATATCTCAGCCTGCAAGAGTAAATGGGAAAACATAGCTGACTCACAAAGCAAGCAGATTACCACCTTGTCTAAGCAACAGTCAAGTGGTGACTGAGGGGATAATGAATATAAGGAGTGCCCTGATCTACCTGTAAGAAAGAACATGCAATGGACCAAGCTTGCATAGATGATCTTACCTAATACTCATTTGTTTTCCTAGTAAAGCTATAGTCTAGAAGAAACAGTTATGGATGTGCTTAATCACACACTGTAGACTCGGAATTGACTACTACACAGGACATTTCCAATATTCCTTTAAGGTGCGTATCCATATCTTATTCAGTTCCTGGTTAAAACAAAACAAACAAAAAAGACTGACCAATTTAAATGGATGACAACTGTGTAGACTTTGGAAACAGATAAAATAAAAATCAATATATAAAATATAAATATATAAAATAAATTGTTTAATAATATATAAAATATAAACAATATCTACTCATCCTGAAGTTTAGTGTAGGGTTTTCCCTAGCATACAACAGCCAAACATCCTGATCCTAACACTTACTTTAGAAGCTTAGTAGGAACCAAATAACCTAAGTAACCAACATTTCAGTTCCCAGATTAACAGCTGATTGCTCATTAATTACTAGTGAAAACAAACATCTCTAGCCTATCTATGGCCTCATCCCTATACAGCTTTTGGAATTACTGCATAAAATGTACAAGGCCTGGACCTCCACATGTGTTCCTAGTTCATGCAAGATGATGCTAACTCTAGTTAGCTGAGTACTTTCAAGTCAGGTGGGAACAAAGTTTAAATCAGATAACAAATGGCAAGCTTCTTAGCATCATTAATCCTAAAGCACAGTGATGGATTCACCAGAAGTTTTCTCTCCAGATCTATAAAATACACCATTACAGGTCAATTACTAGTTTAGTGGAGTGCTTACCTTACAAGTAAAGCTGAAACAGCGTTCAGCTGTATCCAGAAAGGAACAGCTACCTAAGCCAATTTTTCACAGAAGACATCTTCCTTCCCCCACTACGTAGAATAAACACTAGCTGGATGTTTCTTTTTGTAACTTTTCATTTGTAACTTTTCTCTCTGTCTTCCTTGCTAGCCCCAGGTCCCATTGTCTCAGATTTTAAGTGCCCTACAGCATTACCTTCCACTGTAATTTCAAAAAGAAGTTATGAATATATCCAAATACTACCTGTTCTTAAATATATAAGGTATCTTTCGGCTGAGTTGTCTTGCTGTGTGAAGTCTTGGGCACAGACTTACAGAGCATGAGCAAAGATAGCTCTTTGTCCTGTTGTGAGGAATGGCAAAGATGCAATGTAAAGCATGCCTACCACAGTCGCACATATTTTGACCACCCAGAACAAAACTTCAGTGCACTGCTAATCACAAGCAAATTCAACAGCAAATTGTTGCGTTCAGATTTGACACGTGTATCACAGATGAATATAGCAATGAGACCAAATTCAACAAAAGCTTTTCAAGCCCATGAGAATGACTCCAAACACAGAATTATAGTTCAGGAAAATGGTGAGGTTGAGACTATTGTATTCTGTGATCTTTAGCAATCTGGTAGGTGAAACGAAGAGTTTCATCATGAAGCTTCGTGGTGACTAGTTAGCAAAGTTTCTAGCTGTTACCCTGTAGTCTCAGTATGTCTGATCAAATGACATATATATGACATGACTGATGCCTGTAACAAAATGCTTGACATAAAATATTGAAACTAGAGAAGCAGGAGACAGAACTTCAACTGATTTATAAGTTGGTTAGCAAATGAGTGGATTTTTTTCTCATTCCTCTTTATGATGAAGTCATTCTCTTTCAAAAATGAAATTCAGGGTGGTGGGGGGATGAGGAAGACAGGATGTGGTAGATTGGCTTTTAAGTCTTGTTCCATCATGGAGCAAGACTTAATTTCAATTCTGTCATTGAGGCTACTGTTTCTTATAGGTTCAGAAGACCTAGGGAACCCTGTAGTTCCAGGTACATAAAATACACCAATATTTCAGCCAACTGATCTGAGCTGTAAAGTAAGGGTGAGAAACCTATCAGCAAAGTAGTAAATTTATAGGTTAAACTATTCAGCATTTTGAAAACTGCTATTTTCTCCATTGGTCTGTTCTTGAAGAGGTGGGAATTGGTTTGTGGATTGGTGTCTGTAAAAATTGTGCTAACACCACTTTACAGTTTGCTGAGAATTTTAGGGCTTTGGTTTGGGAATAATTGCCTACACGACTTTGGTCCAGGATTTTGCCTCTACAGAGTATCTTCCAAGTACATAGATGGCATATAGTCATGAAAATGTGCAATATATGTTCTTTGTCATAAAGTTGTCATGTTTGTCAGCACTTTCAACTGTGTCAGTCAGATAATTACAGATAGATTGCTCTATGGAGTATTTTTATTTTGGCCTTGTTGTATCTATCTATGTGTTTGTTCTTAGAATTGCTAATAACCTTTTATTTTTAGTGGGTGAGGAACAGATCACAAATTTAGCAAAACTTGGTAAGGTCAGTAAAGCCCCAAAGACTCTGAATGATCTCTTCTTTTGTGTGTGTGTGTGTATATATATATATTTGTTATCAAATACTATTTCTAATGCTCAAGAGTTTTATCTAAATTATAAGATTGGTAAATTAAACTTTTGGGGGGTTTCCTGTTAATTAAGAATAAGTTCTTTTTTCACATTGGGGCTAGACATTTAATTAAACAATGCTCTGAGAAAAGACAAACTGGGCTTAGGAGTAGCACCCCAATTCCTGGGAATGCAACAGTGTCTCTAATAAAAGCAGTAGTTAAATGCTGCAGAGACCGAGGCTTAGAAGAATCAAAGTATTTGGGTGTGTTTTGATTCAGGATATCAATTCTTTATTTTTGTTCATAATAGCAGTCGAAGGGCCTGCTATTGTGATCTCATTTAGTAGGCTGTTGAACTAATTGAAAAATGGACAATAAACCTGCTATTTTAGCTTTCGCAGTGGATTTGGGTTTGTTGGTTGAGTATCTCTTTATAAAATGGTCCCTGAAGATAGACAGGGCTGTGCTGCAGGATGGATTGATCCTTGAATTGAGAATCACAGTACTCGTTGCACATGGCTCCTTTGGAGTTTACTTGTGTATGTATTGACTTCTAAGATCAGGCAGCATTAGTCTTTGATCCCCCTTCCAGTCCCATCCCTTCAAATGGGCACCTCCTTGAGTCTAGGAGTGTGGATAGTAATATACCGCAAGATAATAAGCCTTGATTTCCCTAATTTTATGCATTAGGCAGTTTTTCGAGCATGTAAAGAAAAATAATACCAGAAAGCTACCAAGATTGCAGATCATAATATTATCCAATGTGCGTGACTTCTTTCTTCCTTTCAAATCAATTGCTTCTGTTGCATTTTTTTACTATTTCAAGTCAGAATTGGGGTACTTTGTTTGGATGGTTTATATTTTTGTTTTTCTTTCAGGAGAGGGAGAGCAGGCTTCATTGCTTTGAGGGGTTCTGCATCAATTGGAGGCAGAGGTTAAAACAAATAAAGTGATATTAAGTACATTTTGTTAACCCTGGAATATACCATATTCATTAGAGTATGGAAGATCAATAGCTGGAAATTACAGAGCTTGAAAAATCCCTATACAGAACTAGTAATATTAGAATTTACAATAGCTTTCAATAAACATGTACAAAAAATGGTTGTAGTCCCTGTTGCAGGATGGAACAGTTGATGCCTGATTCCAGGGCTTTCTCCAATAATCATGTTTTCTTTGGCCTGTGAAAGATGCATCATGCAGACAATTGCCCTCAGGAGACATTGTTAAGGTAATGTTCTCAACTGCTGTGTGAATCAGAAACTGTCTTGTTTTTGTTGCTTATTTTTCCCCTGTTCCTATATATTAACCAGACTGGGTGTTCATCAGAGACATAGGTACCTTTTTGAGGTCTTAACAGATTTAGGTGTACTTGACATGGATTTATACTTCCATTATTTTATTCCAAGGATGACATCTGACATTAATTCTTTACTGGTTGAACTTCATGGGCCAGACTTTTTAAGGGCTTTTTTTGGAAAGCATCAGAGGGAAAAAGTGTTGTAATTCAGTTGTCATTGAGCAGATATTTTGATAAAGGGCTATTCTGAGGAACAGAGAATTATGAAACCTTGCTCAAACTTTACTCTTATTATGAGTATTTTTCCTAGGATTTGGCAAACACATTGAAAACTGAATAGTTTCACTATGTTTCATTAGTGATATTTTAGCTGATCAACTTTACACAAACTCTCCCTTTTGAACATGGGAAATGTTTCTTGAGATCTTTGGGTTTATGGGGATTATTTATCACCCTACTCTTCTCCTCTGTCCTTTATGTCTCCCAGAAATCTACTTTCATACGGATTTGAGATCTTTAACATGCAAGCATGATATAGATCGACTTATCAGTTCTTCTAATATTTTAGATGTGGAAAGATGTATTGAAAAAAAAATGTCCCTACAATGTGTGTAATAATCACTTCTCAGTGGAGGGGTTCAGTATATTATAGGGCAGTAGTCATCACTCAAGGTCCATGAACTACCCTTGCCTTGAAAAAACACTAAGTTACACACCTCTGTGATTTTCTGATTTTGAATGTTTTCTTGAATACTTCCTAAGGCAAGGTGATT